>KZ345203.1:124829-136397 GCA_002352805.1 Teladorsagia circumcincta
AAACCGACACACCAAGTTAGCGGTTTATAAAATAGAAGGATACTTCATCAAGATCAGCAAATTTTATTGGAACGCTAGCCTGTCTGGTCTCTCACCGATGGTGGAACTTCTCATGAGTAAGCGTTATGTGCTCCGCGAAAACCTATTTCATCCTTATTCCAAGATAAATGTAATCAAATCCTATTCAACCACTGGCGGAAAAGTTTTGCCCCACGTTTTAAAAGCAGATCTGCTCTCAATTAGACAGCATACGAGCGGAAACGTTAACAACAACAAAAACGGGAATTGTGCTCTTATCAGTAACACTCGATTCTTTTTTACTCCCCCATTCTGCAGTATGGAGAATGACTTCCTCCCAGATCGTCAGCACTCATGTTTTCTGCGCATGTCTTCAAAGAATTTCTTCCACAATTCCGGCTCTAATATGAAAGCTGCCGGGGCCAAAATTCGGGTGGTGTATACACTGCTTCGTGAAAATACAACTCCCATTTCGAAAACGTGAATACTATTTTTTAGAAAAGAGCCGCTTTGCCGATTGTGCAAAAATATAAATCCACCCCATGTTTCTCGGTTGAAGTTCATTGTTATTTGACGTAATTTTCAGGTTGTTTCCAATTCCTTTTTCTCAGGTGATGACGACTGTAAACCCGCTGCCGGGCTCTGAAAAAAAGGCAAAATCTGCGAAAGAGAGGGGAGATCTGCTATGCAGTCAAACCGCGCGTGATCTATTTCTCGCAGTCCGACAGCGATGTTCCTTTCGTCATCACCTAAAAAAGAGGAATTGGAAACAATCTGAAAGTTACGTCGAATAACAATAAAGATCAAACGAGAACAGGGGTTGGATTTATATTTTTGAGAAATCGGCAAAGTGGCTCTTTTCTGGAAAAAAAAATATGAAATTTTCGTGTTTTTGAAATTGCAGTTGGTGTTCACATTCAAATTTGTGGTCATATTGAGCACATTTTTTTCAGAAACACTCTATCATGTGAGTTCTCAAAAACGTTTCAAGTGGATTTATATTTTCGCAAAGCAGTGTTGAACCTTATGCCATTCACAGGAAAATTGTTTGCTGATACTAACGCCTCAAGGTGGGAGACTACAGTACTGAAGACGAAGAGAGTTCTGGAAGCCCATACAAACTCAACTCCAGCGAGCTGCGGCTTGCATTGAAAACGAATTTATGCCAATCTACGAGAACAGTGGCGAACACGCTCGCAGTTCACAGTTCCACTATCGAAACTTGGCTGAAGAGAGGGGTAATGAAGAAGAAGCTGGGTCGACATGTACACACCACCTTGACACTGTCGTTTCGAGATCGCCGTATGGTTGCCTGCTTGACTCTGCTCAATTCCCACCCAGGAAACAGATGGTTGGAACATATAATCACTGGCGATGAAAAGTGGATCTACTCCAGGTTCCCGAAGATGTTCATCCCACGAAGGTTATGCCTTCAATCTTGTAGTAAGTACATGGGCCAGTACTTTGACATCTGTTAGCTGAGAGAACTACCGTTGCTACCAATCTCTACAGCAAGAGCTGCGGGATCTAGGGAGAATCATCGACTAGCGGGAAGGAATTGTTTTAAAAGTTGACTTCTAGCGTAACAATAACAGACCGCACGTGGCAAGATGGGTGAATTCAGAGCTCGCGCAGTATGGGTGGACTGTACTTCCTCATCCCTCGGGTAGCCCAGTGATTGCTCCTTCCGACTATTGGTTGCTTTCCCATCTAAGTCGTTACTCAGAGGTGAAAGCTTCGAAACTTGCGCTCACGTCAAAATCGGATTGACGTCGTCTTTGCCTTCCAGCCTGCACTTTGGAGATATGGCACCAATAAGCTTTCTGAACGCTGACAAAAAGTAGTCGACAACGCTGGTGGATTTGTTTGATTTTCTCAGTTCATCATAGAGCTTGTTAATAGAAAAATTGGGCCAAAACTTTCACGTCAATCCAATGCCCGGATTCAATACCAATGCGCTGGGCTCTACAAATTTCTGATTAAACTCTAAAACTATTCTTGTTGATGGCACTCACGATCAGAGAGAAGAACAAATGAGATGGGAATAATTAGCTCGAGCCATAAACCCATATGTCCCACAAGGTGGAGTGTTTCTTTGACATACATAAATTGGCACGCCGTAGCGTGCGGCAGACTGGTTAAAATAACTCTTCAAATCCGATGTACCTATTTGAACACAAAAGTGTAAAAAAGCTAGGAGTAATTACCGTGCCGTTTGCCAGGATGATGAAAGGATAGAGGGAATTCGCGTAGCCTCTACTATAGTTAAATTTATGGGCAAAATTGTGTGCTAAGTTGTTCATAAACGGCGTTGACGACAGCGATCCAAACCTGCAAAATAATTCCAGCTTTCAAAAACAAGGAAGCTTTCTTGATGGCAGAAAGAGGTTTAAGCACTTTTCAACTGAAGTCATGGTGCGCGAATATTCCTAAACGTCTGAACGCAATTGTTCGAGGCATTTTCTGCTGAAGGCGCCTTCTCCTTTTCACCTTGCTCAGAAATATTGAACCACAAATACTAAAAAATATTGAACCAACAAAACGACGAAATCTTATAAAATTCTTCACACATACGAAGGTTTCATCGTTAAAAATCTGAAATGCCTGCTTCACCGATCACGTCCCTTTTCTAGGCGATTGACACCTTCTGACAGCCAGAAACTTCAACAATGTGAAGCATCGCCCCTCTGTCAGTCAAATAATGTGGCTCATCATCCTCAAATTAGAAGAGCTGAATTTCAACTCGCAAAGAGTTACACTGGACTGCCCCGAACGGAGGTAGTGTTCCATAGAATCTTTTCTTCACTTAAGACGTCTCCAGTAGTCGTTTCCACGTCCATTAGTCGCTTCCAGGCGATTTACCCTATTTCGTACGTCTCCCTGACAACAAGGACGGTAGTAAAGTAGCCTAAACTGCTAGTTACCATGTGACCACGATCTCTTAGTAACTTGGTGATGGCATGAAAACAAAGTTACCCTGAAATATGCGTCGAGCACCTCAGGAACCTCTCCAAAGAATCCCTGTCAGAATAGCCGAAGTGACTTCGAACTTACTCGGAAGTCGCGGTGTGATGACATCACGTGGTAGTAAGAGGACTAGCAGTGTGGTCATCCAAAAACTAACAGCGATGGTGGCAGAGAAACAGAATATAGTGCGCGAGGGGTAGAGACGCAAACATGCTTCCACTTCATCTCTAAAAAGTCCTCCGGAGGGCTTTTTACAAAACTGCCAGTCTGCACGGGTCAAAGCAAGGTGTTGAAGTCCCAGTCTGCACGGGTCAAAGCAGGGTGTTGAAGAGGGAAAGGGAAGAGCTTTGCATTGATTCATCAATGGTGTAGTGTCGGTCCACGTTGGTGCCGGATTGGTCACGGGATCAAATCTTCAAGATGTCTGAAGGCTTGCAACCTTCGCAGGCTATTCTATTTTCGCTACAGCCCTTTCACTGTCAATAATAAGGGCTCCATGGTGTAGTGGTAGCGATGTCGCACATGGGGCGGTGCATCAAAGGTTCAAAACCATGTGCGACGGAGGTTGTAGGCAAAGTGGTGGATGCTCACCGTTTCCTCTATGGCAATCTTGCAATGTCTCAATGCGGACGTTCCGCGCTGTCGCTGGCAAGGTTGCTGGATACCGCTTGCAGTCTAATATTTGCAAACAACATCCGTTGCTTACCTGTCATCTCATCTCTTCTAGTGGTATGGTCAAGCGATCTTCGGTGCAGCGGCAAAAACCCGACTCTGAGTCCTGCCATCCAGGGTTCAAATCCGAGAGCGCGACGAGTTTTGCAGATAGAGTGGCGAGGCTGGCGCTTTGGGGAAGGGTCATGTCCATGTTTCCACGTTGCTTACTCCTAGTCAATGGGAAAAAATCACCACATTTGGTTGCCAGTTTAGGGTACCTTACTACCGTCCCAGTTCTTTTAGCTCCGTTCACGCCACCACTAGGTGACGCAGAGGCAAGATACCCCAAGAATTCAATATTCCACGAGAACTTGTTCCAAGGATTAGGGTAAAAGGAGGTTGTAGGTTTCCCAAGGGCTTTGAGTCTATACTGTCTTGCCTTGAAAAGAAACGAGAGTGAGAGGATGCAACCACATGTTTGTTTTTTCCACCTTTATCCACCTCAAGCGTGACTGACATAATGCATTAGAGGCGGTACCTTCTCCCTTCTCAGAGTCTTCATTTCACCGCGAAGCGACAAGCAAGATCGAAACTGTACTGTGCTTGAACTAACAAGTGCGTACAGACTGATTATTACACCGATTCTAACGGTATTTCTATCTAATGTACAGCTGGTTGCGTTTTTCTATTTCTGTTGAAACTTCGTGTAAACGAAATGGCTCACCTTGATCCAAGCGTTGCAATAAAGGCGAAGGCTTCATTAGGGAATGCGAGAGTGAAGAAGTTGCCACCCATTGGACGAATCTGAAAGACTTGATCGTTGATGGGATGTCGATGTGCAGAGCATCAATGCGTCCCAACTGTAACGAGAACCTAATAGGTACTAATAAGTAGGCTTGAGAAGTAAGATGTTCAAAACTCCTGTCAGAAAATTCATTATCTTTACTATCAGCTGGCACAGCACGCTCTTGTGCGCAGAATACAGTTTTGCGAATGGTGCGGCGTAAATTCTCAAGTTCGTTCCGACACCCAACGCATATTTGAATCTAAGTTAGATTCTAACTTTTCCCATGTCTCATTTACCGATGGCTTTTGAGCTCCCTCTCCCCTGCTCAACGCTGCCCGTTTCACCCAGTCTCTGGAGTGCCTTCGGACCAATTTGTAAACCTCGGATTGAACTCCGCCTACATCGCTGCATGTCCCACCCACATTTTTTCTTCCTTGCCAACCTCTCCGCTTTTCCTCCCGGTCTCCGAGCTGTCTCTGAGCCGATTCATACATTTGGCGGCAAACACCGCATTTTGGTGCATGCTCCGCACACCACTGGAAAACACTTCTTTCCACTTTCTTCCCATCGCCCACTTATTCTGATATCTGGGACTCTCTTGAGCCGAGTTATAAGTTTGGCAACAAACTACTCCCACTTTGGTGCATGCCCCGCAAAGCAATGACAGTTGGCATACTTTTACCCACCTCTACCCCCTTTTTCCCAATCTCCGAAACTTCTTGGAACCAAATTATGGAATTTGTTTCAAACTTCACGCACTGGTGCATGTCACGCCCACCAACGACAGCTGACCTGCTGACTTTTCTTCGGCGATCTCTACCTTTTTTTGATCTTTGGGACTTCATGAAACCGAATTATGAGATCGGGGCAAACTCAGATCACATTAATGCAGCACGTACCATGAACAAATGGCAATTGACCTCCCCTCCGTTGCTAGACTCGATCCACTTTTTTCCCACTTTACAGGACTCCTTAGACCCGAGTTGTAATGCCGTGGATAACTCCGCCTACCCCTCCGTCCCACCCACCTATAGGTGTCGACCTGCCATCAGTAGTCAAACTGTGCAGCCTTTTTTCCCGGTCCCTAGGACTTCTTCGAGGCGAGTTATAAGTCTGATAGCAAACCCCGCCCACTTTTGTGTGAGCCACGCCTACCATTAACGTTGAGCCTTCCCTCCTTCTCTGACCTCTATGCACTTTTTCCTGCTCTCCAGGACTTCTCGCAACCGAATTATGAGGACTTCTAGGAAATCTTGTCCACTGCAGGGCCCCTCCGCCCACTGTGGGCGGGCTTCCACTCGCGTCACGTATGCTGGGAACACCGTAGACATTGCTTTTCTATGCCCTTTTTTCCGCTCTATGGGCTTTCTCCGGATCGAGTTATAAATTTTTCATAGAACACCACTTCTAAGAGAACGCCCCGATCACTGGAGGTGGGTCTCCTCAACTCGATCTGACTTACAAATGCACGCCTTTACCCACTTTTTTTCCCCAGTCTGGAAGCTGTTTTGTTATTGGATTTGAAGTCTTGTTAGTCAGTACCGCTCATTTCGATGCACGCCACACCTGTGGGCGGGGAAACGCTTAGCTGCTTATGTTTTGTACTTCTCGAGACCTAGTCCACCCATCCCACACTTGACTCGGTCTCTGCAGAAGAATCCGCGAGAGCTAGGAAATTTCGCGACAGACGTGAAGAACGACAGACGAAGCGTTTCATAGCGAGTAGGATACTGTCAACAGCAACTACCCCCTGAGGCCTATAAAACCTTCAGGAGGCCTATAAAACCTTCAGCAATGAAAGCTTTTTTGGGTGTAGATGATCACTCTGCGTGAGAGAAGTCATCATTTCGGCTTTCATGTGCTTTGAGGTAAGTATGTGTGGGCCATGATCCATGTAGATGGAGCCCATGGTTCATTGCCACATGGATTGAAGAATGTATGCAAAACTTGTTCATAATGGACTTTGACACCAATGCTTGGACAATCAAAAGTTCGTGTAATCCTGCCGAGCATCGCTCAATCAGCCCCGAACTCCCGATTTAAACAGCTAGATGGATGAGCTTCTGGTTAGCAGTACAATCTCAACCAAGCCCACACTATCACTTAATAAAGCACACGCTATAAACCTCTCAGCGTTAATCGCTTCGGGATGCGCCACGCTTTCTCCTTCCGTTGAACAAGTCAGTGGTTTTATTCCCTGGACAAGGCTAGCGCAAATGACCGACCACGGAAGGATAGAAGGCTTTGTTAGCCGAACACAGATTCGATCCGAAGTCTGACTCCCAGAACGAGCGCGTGGGAAAAGAGGGCACTAACCAACCTTCGCCCCGGTGGCTACCGAATTCTCTCATAGATTCAACAGGAATGGGAAATCATCTTTAATTCTGTCTCAGTTTCAGTACTAATTGGATGCTTCATCCATCGCCTTTTCCATGAAGTTCTTATTTTCTGTTTACATTAAAAAAATTTAGCAATTCTGATAATATGGAGAAGCCACTGGAAGAAATCGTGAACTCCACTCCTCTGATTTCTGACGGAAGGGGTTTCACGTCCTCCCATTACTGTTGAAAGGAAATAGATTCCTTCTTGAGGTTGAATGCTGTGGGAAAATGTATTGAAAATTCTCGTACACTTCTATGGCTTATCGTTTAAATGGTATAATTGAGGAGGTATCGAGACATTCTTAGAGCAACATCCCCAGATCGATTGGGTGGGGTAGAAGCGGTCGACGGTGAAACTGTGGTTGTCGAGCTCAATACAAATGGCAAAGAAACAAAGAAAACTGCCGATGAAACCCTTAAAGTAACAGCCTCACATGGAGGGTCTTTCAGGTCATGGAGCGCTCTTCCAAAATGGTCCCTTGCATGTTGTAAAGGCTCATGCGAGGAACATAAACTATTGTCCATTTTTTCTAAACGCTTCTTGGAGCCACAAAACAGTGGTGAACAAATGGCCAAAAGTTCAATCCCCGTGGTGAAAAATTTTTGCAATCTATGTTTGAGCCTTCATATTGTCACCAAATTACGAGCATTACATGTTACTCGATGCTGGTGCCATTTGGGCACAGTTTGAAAGCACCATCATAAATTGCAACAATTAGACATCACGGATGATTGAACTTTGGGTTATCTCTTCTCCACCACTCTGAACTTCCTAGAAGCGTTCAGGAAAAACGGACCATGGTATTGTGTTCCTCGTATAAGCCTCTACTAAGCGCGGGAAACCATTTCGGAAAAGGGCTCCATGTCCCTTGTCAGAAGGGTTCTGAAAATTCTATGCAATGGGATGGAAATCATGCGCTAGCCCTAATCAAGACTATAGGAAGTTCCACTAACCAAAAAACTCACCATAGAAAGTCGCAAAGAAACCAGGAAGACGCCGCTAAAAGGGGCGTTCGCAAGTTCTTAGGGAACGCCCCTGTCAACGGCGCGCCGAAATCAATGCCGCGTCTTTTTCATTGATATCACTTGCTTATTTCATTTGATTGCTGTTCTCTATTTTTGTACTGATGCATATGTCTTTAATTGTATTAGGGTAAATGCGGTTGAGCCGCGTTTCTTGATGACATGAGCCAGCAAGAAATGCCGGCGAAGCAAGGTAGTTCAGACAACTCGTCCACCAGCTGGAACCTGTTTAAAGACTTTGCCTGCGGTTCTTTGTTGTTTTTTCTTTTATCACCAGTTAACTCCCCACCTACAACTTCATTACCGACCACTTTACAACTCACATTCGTTATGAGACTGTTGCTTTAAACAAGGCTCATATTGGAATAATTGACGGGTGTGGCTTTAAACAAGGCTCATATTGGAATAATTGACGGGTGTGTCGGAAGACTTATAAAAGCTGCAATTGCGCATGCACTCATACAAACAAAGACATAGGCATCAATACAAACAAAGAAATACGATAATTACACCCCCCAGGCAAGTAAAAGCTATCAAAATACAGGCAGCTTTGCTTCGAACGCGGCGCAGTTTACAGCAATCGCGCAAGGACCAGATAATCGAGCAAGGACACGCAGCCGACAAATTGTCCAGAGGCCAAGACAGCGGCCAAGAGCCGGCTTCGTAAGACCCTTGCGCAGTTCTCGCGCACTTCCGAGCCGCGACAACGGCACAAGGGTCTGGCTGCTACACGTGAGCTACTCTATCCCACCCAATAGATGATTCTTCGAGTTGACTTCTGCTGAGAGAGTTGCTTTGATGTTGAAGTTCGTTTCGGCTTTGAAAAATGTCTGAAAGACAAACCCGTGCTTCGTTGTCTTCGATCGAATAAAAGGAATTCCACGATTGCGGTCTGAAAAGAATTCGAAGTTTAGTCAATGCTAGAGCAATGTTAACATTTGTTCAGATCTCCAAAATCTCTGCGTAGTTGGCCACAACCTTGATGATAGAGCTATCCCAAATATGCATTTCTAATTTGACAGTTTCACATGACTTATCACATTATCAATCACCCACTGTCTACGGAACATTATTAACTTCACTGCTGTTCAGAGAACCTGTCATAGGACATGATACATAAATATTTATTGCTACCGATAACTTTCGAGACGCTTCATAACTTTTCCATTTCATTTTTCTCTCGCTCTCGTTCATTTATTCATCGCTATGGCCTTTCTTGGAGGAGTCCATTTGTCTTGAGCAGAAAAAGAGTGCATATCGGTTCTAATTCTGAATGAAAGAGTTCTGCTTTGAAAAGTGAGTTGAGACCCTGTATCAAACCAGTTGCTGGGCTGTGTTTTCATTAGGGACGTTCACTAATCAGGAAGGTCTTCAAAGGCAGTGATTACAGGTTTTTCTAGAAAGGTTCAGAGGGGACGTTGGCTGCTCAAAGGTAAGCCAGTGGCAAAAAGCAGGGACGGTAGTAAAGTGCCCTAAACTGGCAATCAAAGGTGGATTTCTCCTCGTTGACGAGGAACAAGCAACGTGGAAACATGGACATGACTCTTCATGAAACCACCAGCCTCGCCACATCACTTGCAAAACTTGCTCCACTGTTGAATTTGATCCTTCGACGATAGGACTCATAGCCGGTTGTTTGCCGCTGCACTAGAGATCATTCAATCACACCTTTGAAAGAGACGTACCTGACCAGGGAAGGATGGTAGGTCGAAGTGGCCGTTTGAAATGAGATGTCTACCACTTGATGCGACTTCGAACGCTGATTCCAAATCTGACTTCCGAATCTGCTGAACGATTCTCTGGACGGAGTTATGACGCAAAACAGCGCAACGGCAGTGGGCGGCACTCAAAGTGAAAACATCGTAGGATCGGTCTCTTATCGTGGTTACTGTTTTCCATTCTTTAGGGAAACAGCTAAACGGCTTCCGCTGGCCTTTTTGACTAAATTTCTGAAGAAATCAAAACAGCAATCACGATAGGGACCGATAACACGATGATTATTTGACTGTAAGTCCCGCCCACTGCCGTTGCGCTGTTTTGCTTCATAACTCCGTTTAGAGAATCGTTCAGCAGATTCGGAAGGCAGATTTGGAATCAGTGTTCAAACATGCATCAGATGGTATACATCTCATTTTAAACGGCCACTTCGACACACCATCCTTCCCTTGTGAGAGGCAAGCAACGTATATTGTTTGCAAAATCCAGTCTGCAAGCGCTTTTGATCCAGCAACGCTGCCAGCGACAGCGTGGAACGTTCCCGCTGAACCATTGGAAGCCTAACGCAAGTGACATGGTGAGCATCCGTCACTCTGCCTGCGATGCTTGTGTCGCTCATGGGTTTGAACCTTTGGTGCACCGCCCCAAGCGCGACATCGCTACCACTGCACTATGGAGCCCTTCTTATCGACAGCGAAAGGGTTGTAGTGAATAGGTAATAGCCTGGGAAGGTTGCAAACCTCCAGACATCTCGAAGAATTGATCCCGTGACCGATCCAACACCAATGTGGACGCAGGCACTACACTGTTGACGAATCAATTCAAGTCGCTCTCCTTTTCCTCTCGAACACCCTGCTTTGACCCATGCAGACTGGCAGCTTTGAGATGGCCATCTCTAAGAGATGAAGTGGCAGCATGTTTGCGTCTCCACCCTTCGCACACTATTTCTTGATTCTCTGCCACCATCGCTGTTAGTTTTTGGATGACCACGCTGCGAATCCCCTTACTACCACGTCATCACCGCGACTTCCGAGTGACTTCGAACTTACTTCGAAATTTCTGACGGGGATTCTTTGAATGGGTTCCTAAGGTGCTCTACGCATATTATAGGGTGACTTCGACTGGAAGCCATCTCCAATTTACCACGAGCTCATGGTCACACGGTAACTAGCAGTTGAGGCCACTTTACTACCGTCCCAGAGAAATTCGTCAGAAGAACGCAAAAGGGAACGCTCTTTTTTGGCGATTGGTTTTCACTCATGAACGGGTAACAGCTCAAAAGGCGACGTATGAACAAGTTTACTTAATTGCGTTTGGTGGTAGCATGCTAATTCATGCACCAATTGAGCTGCTTCAGTTGTGCCGCTGCCGGCAACGCCACTCATCCAAACCATCAACTAGACCAGTGGGCGGACCGCTTTTGGGGGCGAAGTGCTTTCGAAGTGAGTACCACACCTCGGTTCTTTGACAGCCAAGTAACTGCTTCGTGTGGTGAACACGCTTTCCCGATGCGCTCCCTCCTTTATTGTAATCGCTGCCTTCAAAGATATGTCGTGTTTTTAGCATCATGCAAGAACACGTGCATGAAAACCTGGAACAATGCTTCATTTTTCCTAAACGGTTGAGCTTTCTCAATCCACTTTTTTTGTCATTCTGAGGACTACTCAGGGAAAATGAAATAGTTTTGTGTCCATGCATGTGCCTCCATATCATGCAAAAGACAGTTTTCAAAATGCGGGGCATGACCTGAAAGACCATCCTGGTACGTAACATTATTGAGCAACTGTGTTCCTCGGAGTTCGATTGAATGTCAGTGCTCACGAGGGGAGGTCGTTCAGGGCGTGGAGCGCTTTTCGAAAACGGTTTTTTGCATGATATAGAGGCATGTGCATGAAACGCAGAACTTTGCTCCATTTCCGCTAAATGGCCCTGTGAATGCCAAAAAAGGCATGAAAAACTTCCCTTCAAAAATGGCCACTTTTGCCCGTTCAACGTGGGGTGTTTTGTTCCCGGCGTCAACTA
>KZ345203.1:165738-184670 GCA_002352805.1 Teladorsagia circumcincta
TCAACATCGACTCCTCAGCAAATATTTTCTGAGAGAAAAACGATCGATAGTCGCGTGCGGCCAGTGCAGCGCGTTAGTAACTTCCCACCTTTTTAGGCTCTCTGCTGTTTTTTACCGAAGCGAATGGAGCGACACCTCTGCATGTGATAGGGCTGGTAGTGCTGCTTCTCTTTGACCATGCGCCCCATTGATGACTTCGACAAGTTCAGCGGTCTCGTCACTTATCTGAAGAAGTACCGCGGATTGCGAAACAAGCATTTCGATAACTCCATTCTGGTGAACGCTGGCCATTCGTCCTTGTCAAGGCTTGCGAATGAGTGTTCGTACTCTCCTGCATCGTTCGATGACCATCTGTACGATCTTGGCGGAAACCGTAGTAAACCTGGTAACGCCCTTCCTTGAGCATGCGACTTTCGCCATCTCTGAGGTACTTACAGTTTAACCCCAATAGCTATGCAGTTAACAAGAAAAGCAATATGCACAACTAATTAGCAGCGCACAAAATGAAAATAATTGATATATCTTTTCTAGTGAATTTTTTTAATTTTGGAGAATTGATGATTACGCTGCATACTATGCTTAGACTTCAGAAGGTATTGTGTATCTGTGAACATGGCTGCCAGACGACCTGACTTTGTTTATCAGCAGAGCAACAACCAAAGCATCGTGCATCCACATGCACGAATGGTTTTGACAGCATGGGATGCTTATAATGAACCAGCCAGGCCAGGCTCCTAAGCCAAACATTACAGAACCACTAAGGGAGGAGCTACAAAGTCGTGTGTCAATAAAAAGGTCGCGAAAACAAGCGACTACAGAGAGAGACCCTACAAGAGAGCAAGCTCATTCGTTATCCCCGCATTTGGACCCAGTTGATGAATCCAAGACTTTAGGGAGTCCTGGGCAATGTGCTGGACTTACGAAATGTTGGTGACTGTTCACTATGCTACTCTCTTGATTTACACGTTATTTTATTCAGATAAACAGCTTACGTGACGTTTGACCTGCCTTCAAGAAATTCGAAGAATCAACAGTTTCTTGGACCCTGTTTTGAGCTGAAGGTTGATATTTTTTGTGTTGGTCAGGAAGCACTTATTCAACAACTGTTGCGAATTTGGAGACGGCTCAGCGATTGCGTGAAAAAAACTCTTCAAAAAACCGTCTGTTAATAAAATTCTGCCACTACTGTACTTCGAATGAAGGTTGTCGCAGTGCTCCTTGTCGCTGCCGAGCTGCGTGTTGCCACGGATGCCTTCGTATGCTATCGAGTAGACTGCACTCTGTCTGATTCCAGTGGGCCCTTGTCTAATCAAACGGAACTACATCTTCTAGTCATAATCTTTTGCAGATGTTTACGCGCGTCCTTCGAGCAATCCCATTCAACTCGTGCGGATACCATCTCCTCATTTTGTAAAATTTCCCCATGGCTCAAAGAGCAGAACTCGCTGAGTAACGAAAAGATTTCCTCATTGATCAATGTAAAAGTAGGTCACCGCTTCACTTTCGTGCACCGTATACAAGCAGAGGCTGAGCTTGCTGCTAAATGCAAGAATCTCTTAGTTCAAAAGATAGTTTAGCATGTACAGGGATGACCAAAATAAGAGACACTCCACCTCTCGCTCGGGACTAATGACCGTTGCTGAATTCAACCCGAATGCTTCCCACTGAAGATAGAAGAGCATATCCCGTACTATCAGCAAACGTCATGATAGCCTTCTTAACCGAAGGCCAGAAGAATTTACCCTGGAGATGCTGTGCGTGGCCCGAGCTCAACGTGGTTCTCAAAGGATCACGAACCATTATCAGGCCAACGGAAGCGCTGGCCGGAGGGGGTCTTGCATAGTTGCAGGTACACTTCATAGAAAGATATATGCACATCAGCTTACCGATTCAAGTAGTTCTGTCGCTGCTCTGGTATGTAGCGATCACGGAAGACCTCCTCGAGCACGACGGCGACGGCAGACAGACTCCGAAGGCGGTGAGGGCAGTGGAGGAGAACCTGCCTCTGCTTATGGAGGGACATAAAAGGAATACAATGCCGTAAAACTCCCATCAACCGCGGCACCCTGGGGAACGAAAAGTTTGGTGATGTATGAGACAGGCAAAGTGTCTCGATAATGGACGAGCCAGCAACCAACTAGGGGTCACTTTCGTGTGTTAATCCGATAGTCCCATAACGCCGACTAGCTCCGTGCTTTCGTTGATAGCGCATCTCATGGAAAAGTCATAGGGTACGGCCATCCAAAGTGAAATACCCCTTTAAAATGATAATCGAACGATAGTGCTGCAAGGGGCGGAGCTCAGGAAGGATTGGCAAGCCCAGTGCGCTGCAACCAGCGCATCTTGGGCGACGAAAAAGGCATATCTCGCTTCCTCTGGCCCTTCACTACTGTTTCCACTGGTGCATGTACTTCCATGCTGCACAAACACTTCATAATGATCTCTCGCGTAAGGAGGTTTTAGTCTGTAGAAATCTCTTTTCAGATAGCCACTTCGACCCACCATCCTTTCCCTAGTGCAGTGAATGTGACTGATGGATGCGCTGATGCCATGATTCGTTCGCTACTTTGCTCTCACTTCTCATCAATGTTTCAATAGCAGTGAAGAAATTATTGCCTTGGTCAAGATTTTTTCGGTAGATCCTCTTGTGCTTTTGTGCTCTCAGTTACTGCTCCCAGCACCTACAGTATAGCCATAACAACGTAGCAGCTACCATTGAAGATTCCTTTAGGCTTGAAAACATCCTGGTTCCCACAGTTCTGCACCATACCACTGCCTTGCTACGAGGCTATTGAATACACAACGAAACTTAGTGAAAGAGTTGATTTTCAATCTTGTAGGGATTCATTTCAGCCTAGAGTAAACCGAAAAGATCGCAAATGTCATCATTCTCACTCTTCTGCTCATTCTTCAAAGTGCTATAGTAAATACTTGAAGCAAGGGATTACGATAAGATTGGACTGGGTTCCTGGTGGAAGTGAGGATGCTGAGTAATGCCTCAGTAGGTAAAAAAAAAGCAAAGAAATCCGTTGAGAACGCGCAAACTGAAACCCCTTTGCCCACTGACCTCAATAATGGACGAGCTAGCAATCTAATAAGAGGTCCTTTGCACATGGTAAAGCGATAGCCAGTATCGTACCAGCAAAGGCCATGCTTTGATTGGTAACGCGTTCCATGGGAAAGTTATAGGATACGCACTCAAAGCGGGACACATTATCAAAATGATAATCGAAAGACGCTGCTGCTGGTGGAGGAGCTCAGGCCGTGGAATGGTAAAGGAAGGAATGGTAAGCCCATTACGCTGTAGCTAGTGCACCTTTGGCCACAAAAACGCCACATTTCTCCTCTTTAGGCCCCTGCTACTGCTACTACTGCTTCCACTAATGCGCGTACTTCCACGCTGCACATACACTTTACGTAATCTCTCGCTTCAAAAAATTGGAACAGAAACAGCGCTCACATGCAGAAGCGAGACGATTATTCAAAACTTACTCTTTGATGAGGAAGCCTAGTTCGAGGGCACTGACGGAGTTGATTGTGAGCGCCATGATTCTGTTTCCATGCTCAATGTAGTGCAATCCTGCTACTTCTTCCATTTCACTTTGTGTTACATTTTCAAGCAAGGCAAGAACGGTTGCCACGTCAGTGGGAACCAATTCTGCGTAAGGTCCTTAAACGCGATTCTTAGGACACTCGAACCAATGAAAGTTCTAGACAAAACATACCTCTTGCTTCCAGATAGGGGTCAGCAAGGACTTCTCGAACGAAACTTTGGACTATATCCTTTTCCTCGGTCATTTCAGCCTGCCCTGCTGAATATCTACAGCCGGTGGTAGCGCTGAACATGCTTTACTCGCATCAAAAAGTATTCGCTTTCTACTCAATCATAGGTTTTCGAGTTTCAAAACCACAATACAACGGTCATGGAATGGACCACTTTTACCAAAGGATCGACAAATCCGGCAGCACTGCTGCCCCTCTCACTGCTGCCCATCTGTTACACGAGCCATTTACTTGGTACGCCTATTTATCTAATCATTTCTGTAAAACGTGCTCATTCATGAAGGAACCCAGCATTGCTCTGCTAGTTTGTTACATGTTCGTGCGCAGAGAGTTGTTAGAACAAGGTACCAAATCACATTCGCCCCAGTCATCTACTGTCACCACAGCCTCCAATGTATTTCAGAAAGTCCTCGTAGCTCTCTCATGAAGAGTACGGAGATTGGTAGAGAAGTACGAGCAGAGAGAGCACGGCAGATCAGCATTGCCACGCAGAAATTATATCGAACGGTGTGCAGAGCGTGACTGTAGTGGTGGAGCATGCCTAAGTCCTTGGCGCCTAGCGTATTTCAAGGAGGGTCTTTGAGGTCATGAAGCGCTTTTCTAGAATGGCTTCTTGCATGTTGTGGAGGCTCATGCGAGGAACATAAAACTATACTCCATTTTCCTGAACCCTTCTGGGGACCTCAAAACAGTAGTGGAGAAATGGTCCAAAGTTCAGTCTCCCGTGGTAAAACTTTTTGCAATCTATGTGAAACCTCCAATTGTCGCCAAATTACGAGAATGACATGTTAATTGGTGCTGGCGCCATTTGGACACAATCTGGAGGCGCCAAGACAAATGAAAAATTTGTCATCACGGAGGGTAGAACTTTGGACCATCTCTTCTCCATTATTGTGACTTTCCTAGAAGCGTTGAAGAAAAACGGACCATGGTTCTGTGTTCTTCGCTCGAGTCTCTACAATGTGAAGGAAACCATCTTGGATAAACGCCTTCGTTCCGAAAGACCTCCCTTGTTAGTGATACGTTTTGATGCAGGATGGTGGCGTGTCCTCTGCAGTTGCCTCGTCCTCCGCACTTCTCGCCACGATGAGATCTCTTTGATTAAAGCAGTCTCAGCAGAGTTCTGAAAATTCTATGCTATGGGGTGGAAATGATGCGCTAGCCCTAACCAAGACCGTAGGAAGTGTCACTAACCAAAAACTCCCCTCAGGAAGCCGCAAAGAAGCCAGGAAGACGCCGTTGTCAGGGGCGTTAGCAAAAACAGGGAACGCCCAGTTGCCAGTCATTGCCGCGGCTTTTTCATTGGTTTTACTTGCTTATTTTATTTGATTGTTGTATTTCTATTTTTATGTAATGCAAATGTCTCTAATTGTATTAGGGCAAATGCGGTTGAAATCCGGCGAAGCAAGTAGTTCAGACAACTCGTCCACCGGGTGAAACATATCTAAAGGCTTCGCCGGCGGATTTCTTCGTTTTTTCCTTTATTACCGGTCAAATCTTTACCTACAACTTCGTTACCGACCGCTTAACGTCTCGAATTCGTTGTGAGACTGTTGCTTTAAGTGGATCTGAGCCCTATCTTGCCTTGTTGACTCGTGCTAGGTCGTTGAGTAGTTTTCCCGCGATTCAGTCCATCTGTCACTATCCTCTCAAAAACCATTCTGGAACTTTCTTCCCAAAACGCACATAAAATCTGTGTAATATCTATTTAGTTAATTCACATATGTAACCGCATTTAGCTACTATTCCGAGCTCCTACATGGTCAACAATTCCATGCAGGTTGATTGCTCTTGCCTCACGGATTCAGGAATCACGCCATAGCAAACGATGCCGCAAGAAACGTATAAAACATCTGTGATGGGATGGATCCTCACTTGCACCCTACGAGGTTAGGCTCAGCAAGTCAGAAGCTGCGACCTTAATTCAAATAACAGGCTCTGATCTGCTTGGCCGGGAAGTGAATGAAGAATGAAGAGCTCCTCTTGGATCCGATTGAGGAGAATCTTAGTAGTACACTTGTGTGTATACACGTTTTACAGCACTTTCCACTGCTACATCCAACTCTTTTTGAGAATTCCACATGAATTTCCTGGCTCGTCAGTTGCTATGACCGGAGTGAAACAAAGGTGCTCTTGGCTTTCTCTGAAGTGGTTCCTCCCAGTAACCTGCCATCACCTCATCCTTCCTGCGGATGCTTCGCCTTCCACTGTGTTCTACTTCACTTTTTTGTGAGAAATTCGTGGAGGAGGCGCTTACGCACGAAAAGGGTGTCTTGTACAGTGGAGGGTTCTACCACAACTACATCACTGAAGGAATTGTCCACAGAAATGCTGTTCCGTCCAAACTGCCACGCTGCATCTGCCACTATGGGTGGTACTGGAGTGCATTTGTGCTGAGCGCATAAGTGGTACGGAGCCAAGGGTGCGTTTCCGTGGAGGTCTGGCATAAAAGCCGTGCACTTTGCGCTCCCAACACGTACTCATGTTGGCTTCGCGACGCCAACAATTGCAATAGAATTTCGTCGGAAATCAAAGTTTTTCATAGCTTCACTGAATTTTTGCTCTAATATCAAAAGAAAGCTTCACTTTTCGTTCGTTTTTCCTATCCTCTCAAGCCAATTGGGCGAAGGTATCAATTTTTGGTAAAGATGGAGGCAAGCTTTCACCGTGAACAGTTCGTCGAATACCGATTTTACGATGAAAGGTAGCTTATTGAAAAGTTTGGGAGTGGTCAGCGAGGCAGGGCCTTGAAATCCGCAGTGAGACATCTCATCTTTGGGCTTTCTCCAACGCTAACGCTCTATCTGCTATCTAGTCGCTCAATATGTATAGACCTGCTGCAAGTAACTAGATGGTCGTGGGCGTTCCGAACCAACTGCACCAATGAAAATGCCATGCTAGATCACCATCCATCGACGCGAATTGCGAGTTGGTCCGCACCCTTAGGGGTCCGCCTGTCTCTCCACTAGGTAAGCTCCCTTTCTTCTACCTTCGTTCTTATCGTGGAATCCTTCTCGAAAGGAAGCGGCAACTATATTCTTGTTGAAGGTAGTGGACGCCTGTACGAGGCAGACAGAGACCAACAATATATGAGACACGTCGAGGTGGTAACCGGATCCGTAGCCAAGACGGCAGGCAGATGAGTAAAACATAGATACTGTGGCCTGGATGGTGACATCAAAAGCAGCGGCTGTGGCACCTTGCAAGCCAAAAGACAGTGCCCAAGCGTTCTTGCCGTCTTTGTCGTGCAAGACGTAAGAATGGTTTACTTTTCGCTTCTGCAGAAAGCTCCACCTACTAATGAAAAAGATTGGGTCACCTAGCTCAGTCGTTAAATGCGGGATGGAAAAGCTAAGCAACTTCGATTGCTCAAAGTCTCCTATAAAAAATTTCGGCATTTCGCCATGTTGCGTGGAGAAGTGCATGCCGAAAAGCTCATAAGCTAGTCCATAATTTTCGTGAGATTTCAAGATTATGATCTGGAAGCTCACCTGTAATGAGACACTACTGAAGACCCATACTTGCCGCTTCGATCTGGCTGTTGTAGATCCAAGCAAAACTTTGTGGCAGATGCAATTAAAGTTGGGCGAACTCCTTCCACATACAATGTTCTAAATGATTTCGAATGAAATTTCAGTGAAAGTTTTATTTGATGAGTTCTTCGTCATATCAATGGCTGAATCTTCATAGCCTTTTACTCATGTTTTGTTATCATGAGCACACCATTGACCAGGGAAGGCATTATTCCCGTGCTATTTTGAGTGAGGGCCTAGATATAACGACAGAACTAGTTGCAAAAACAGAGACCAAAATCGCGAAATGAGTTTACTACGGGGGTTGTGGGCAGCCAAAGTGGGCTGGAAATACTGTATCGTTGTGACATGAGCTATTCTATAGTGCGCGTCAACTACTTATGCCACTCCTGATTTATTCAGTTTTTCTGACTTGTGGAACTTCCATAAATTGTCGCAGCAACCATCGTATCCAGGAACAGCGATGACGCTGTTGGCGAAGCGACAGCGGATGGTCACGGTTATTGGATTCAGTCTGAAGGAAGGGAAGGAACTCGGAAGAATATCAGGATTGCTAGCGCACACTAGTTTCCCTCCATACCTCGTTTCCGACGGGTTACAGTTTATCGCGGAAATGTACGCGATCTGTTGTATATGTAACTTGTTTTTGATCAATGTGTTGGAATGTAAGGGTCGTTGGCGCAGCGCGGTAAAAAAAAAAGCGCGCAGATGGGTTTCTTGGCTTTTCAGAAGACAGCGACTCTGTGTATAAGAGTGACAGTGACTCATAGAGGGAGCTTCCTTCTTGTTCTCATCATATTCAGGTCCTACTCAGTGTGTGACGTAGGCTCTTCTGCTCCATTTTATCTTTCTAGGACTTCTGAGCATTCTGAGATTTCGGAGACTCCAGTTAACGTTCTTGCGCTAGAATCAGGCTTCTATTCAAACATTTTTATCTTTCGTGACTATTTTTTGGACTCAATACTTACACGTGAGGTGCTCTTTGGATATTTCTGTGTATCAATAAACAGTCAGCGATTATTGTTTCTGTAAATCCAGTGAAAAGGAAGAATATACTCATTATCTTATCTGGAAGATTAAACCGCGTGGCTCGATATCTGTTTTACAGTCTGCCTCGAAAGTAAGCATTTACCATGGTCTGCGAGGTCTAGCTAGGAAAACGCAGACCAAAGGATAACTACGTCGCTGTACTTTTCTACACCCCCATTATGCGTTAGCACCCAGTAACTTGTCTAACCTCTCCTGCCAGATGCCCTTTTCAGACATGAAGCTGTGCAATTGAAACCAATCACACATAGCCTCACTATGTTGCTTTTGCGATTTTTTCTTCATTTTTCTCGTTCTCTGAACACACACTAAAACTGAAGATTCTTCATTCATCTTCTTATTCGAACCACACTATGAAGATTCCGAGTTATGTTATGCCTTCCAAGAAAGCATACAGCCCGTTGCTAAGAAAACGTACCTGGCTATTTCACTGCAGTGTTCGGATGAAGTCGCCGCAGCCATCTCTTCGAAAGGCCCAGTTCCGGGAATTGTCTGGAGTTTCCAAACCCGTGGCTGAAGTTGCTGTTGGGATTGCACGTTCGTGTGTAGAGAATAATTTGTTTTACCGTAATCAGAATCCCTTTGGTTGCAAGAGCGTAGAAGAAGCATATAAGGGTAAGGAGGATGATAACTTCAAATAAAATAAGAAACCACAAAGTGGCTTGAACATCTCTAAAACGATAATGATTAGTTGAAGCAGTGTGTGTAGAAGAAGTATGTGTAGCCTCTTACATGACACTTTCTTTCTTCTTTTTCGAACTCTTCTTTGTCTTAGAAGTCGTATTTCTGGAAGCACCGTGTTCCCCTGTTTCATCACTCTGAATATTTTTCATGACATAAACACATGAATGTTGAAGAATAGTGGGCGTTAGAAGTAAGTTAGAGGCAACACCGCCTTACTTATCACTTCGCCTGATTCAGCTCCTCGGAATTTCTTTGGAGCAACAGTCCCAGCAGGATCGAAATGGGCGTGGCGGCCAACAGTCGCATCCCTCCTACGAGCCGTGGAGATTGCGTGATTGGGTGCGGAGGCATTTGCGATCGTGAATCGACTTCAAATAGTCCTTGTGGTCCCAAAATGACCGCAAATGCCTCCGCAGCCACGATCTCCACGGCTGGCAAGAGGGGTGCGACCGCTGGCCGCCACGCCCACTTTGACCCCGCTGGGACACTTGCTTTGAACGTTGAGTGTGACCAAGGGATGACATGTATTACCATGCAAGGATGTAGCCCATTCACGCGTTCTTGCCCAGGCTACAGAAACTTTCGTTCCGTAACACAATTTCGCACCAACGTTGAGATACCATTAGCATGTCTGTTCCAAATTCCTCCTACTGCAATTTGACTTTGCGCAGAATAGGATTCATTTCCCGAACGGTTACTGTAGTAAGTAGATAGGATTTGCCTAACATGAAATTGAAGGCAGCTGATAAACAACAGAGGGCAAAGGAAAGCGCATTCGGCGCAGCTCAGTGCCTCTCTAGGATGCTCCATGCATTCCACTTCTGATGTGATTTGGCCTGTACGTTGGCTCGCGGAGAACAATCGAGGTAAAAACTTGTGCTTCTACCGCCCCGATCAAGAATGGTACCAGTAACGACCCTGTAAGGATAGAGGACCTCTTTGGTCTCAACGATGTACGATCCAAAATTAGACCTCTCTGGGGCGGAAGAGACTCTGCTTGCAACTGCTCTTTGCTTCGGCCCACCTACAAAAAAGTGTATAATGTTCTAGAAACTAAACCACTCGCCTAAGAGCAGCGAAGGAGGGTGGCTCAGGAGGAAGATATGTCCGAACGAGTGCCCCGATCTGCCATGCGCCTGCTACATGATAAAAGTTGATACGGCAATCAATGCAGCTGATTTCACGCATTATGCCAGCCAGGCATTACTTCTGGCTGTGGATGGACATAGCTCACGTCGTCCTAGATGCTAGGCAATGAGCTTTTCACCGCGAGGTTTCGACTCACAAGCGCGGCATTACCTCTAATGTTGCAGATGCCTGCCACAGTATCAACATAGCGGGCTCGTTTGACCACCTAATCCCGAACTGGGAACTTTTCATCTCTAAACTTCCATCCATTTTTACCTCGTATCTGCGAAAGCTCAAAGTTGAAGCGCCTTATCTTGTAAATATTGATCGTGGGCCTAGCGTTGCAATCTGCGTTGCGGTACCAGGGTTTTTTGTCTAGTGCGCATTGACGCAGTCTAACCGTGGTTGTAGGATGGATAAAGGAGTTCGTGAAGAGAAAAGTGCACCATTATGTGTAAGAACTGCGGTTTGCTAGTGCTCAGTTAGTTCTTCCTTCTATCTGACTCAACACTTTTCAGGACGGAGAAACCAGCGACGCCGCCAACATGAGGAGATGTCTGACAGTTCGATTCCTCACCGATCGCCAAAAATGAAGCCTTCTGCAGTTGCTTCAAGGTCTGATTCCCGCCTCCTGCTACCTGTTTTGTACCCACAACCATTTCGCACCTTTCGGTATCTTGTATGTTTTCAATCATTGGTGCTATGATCTTTGTTGGTGTCTTAAAAGACGAATTCACGCCGAGAAGGCAACCCATTTCGAATTAACTTAGCGAGACGAGTTTGGCACTAATGAAGGAGAAACCGTGGGGAACGGCCCAGAACCCGAGAAATAGAACCCCTCTCTTTTCCCTTGATCTCGGCATACGATGCGACTCCCATCGTTGTGCCCTCTTCAGCATAACGCTCTCTCTGCTATTTAATCACTCGCTGCTCATAGATATGGGCGAGTGATTCGATAGTCTGTGGGCGTGCACTGGCCCGCCGCACCAAGATTGAGCCTTAATAGGTCAACGAGGTCAACTCCTTCGGTGCCAGTTGCGCTTCACTCCGCACCCTCAGGAGGTCCGCGGGTCCCTCAACCAGATTAATTACTCCTAATTCGACTTCCACTCTGATCGTGAATTCGTCCTTCAAGAACTTATTACAAAACTGGAAACTGAAGTTAAAACTTATAACACGAATCCTGGAGGCAGTTGAACAATATGACAGCTTCCACGAAGTGCGCTCGCTTACTTTTAGGAAATCACTGTGCTACAGATAGCAAGTAATGAGTAATGTACACGTATGAATAGTGGATGAACTAGCCAGGCGGCGAAAAAAACAATTCGTAGAGCTAGCAAGCGTTCAGAATGTGAGCTTTTACCTTTCACTAATGCTTCCTCGACTACCTGCATGTAAACAAAAGCGAATCTCGCACTCACAGAATGACCCGATTTCCGTTTCCCAGACTCCTTTCGAGGATAATTAGAGCTGTCTCTTCTAGCTGGATCAGCGCTGTCTAAAAAGTTTGATATTTGATTTCTCTCCGTGCAGACTTTTGACTCAGATATAGAAGAATGTTACTGTAGGCAACTCACAATAACCACATCAAATGCTATGTGCTTATGATTTATGCGATCCACTTACAGGGAAAATTCGACCAACGACAGCATTCGTTCTACGAAAAAGCCGAAAACTGAGACGCTCTAGATTGCTTCCTTTGCATTGCACCATTTCTATTTCCAAACTTGTGAAATAACGCACTTAAAGGCATATGGCTACGCTTACTGCGCGCACGCTAAGGGAACTAAATTCTTTGTCGTAGCCCATCAGAGGCAACCAAATCTGTCATCCTCATGAGCGATGGACCTCCTTGAGAGGAAATAGCGTTAAAAGCCACCAGTTGTCACGGCCCAAAACCCTCCAAGGAATTTCGTAACCGCTTCTCCGGCAAACATGCTCAGTTCACGAGATCAACAATTATCGTTGTGCTTGTTCGAATCCGTTGAACTGATGTATATACAATAACAGTCAAGTCTTCAGCCAAATTTTAGGTAGGCACATAGTTTCAAAACACTTTGGATGTTTTCGGTTCAATTGCTTATTTTATTTCTGTGATGTATAAATTTATTCAACATAGTTTACATCACTATTATTAACAACACATCACCAACGCGAAGTTGTGTGATGGATTTCTTTTCTATAGAATTCCATTGAATTCTGATCGAAGAAAAATTCGATGTCGATTTTTGCATCATGGTGATTGAAGTTATCCAGATGGTGAGTTATAGAGGGGAGAGGATATTCGTCAGTTAGTTGGGTTCGTGCAACAAGGTCAGTCAACAAAGTGGAGCTAAGAAACTGACCGCTCAAGAGTCTTTCACTTTCCACTAATTTTTTCGGCAAAGTGAGTTCAACGGAATTAGAAAAAAGACTTTGTCTGAATTTGCTTTTGATGTGATCGCCATCAAGCTGTTGACGATTATCGTCATTACCGACCCTGGCATTATTAGTGTCCGAAAAATTTTGGGAATTTTCAGTCCGTCTATTCAACATAAAATTTCGACAATAAAAATGCACGATCAGTGATCTAGATAATGACTCTCCTTACCATCAACCACATCTTCCCTCCATCAATTGGACAAAGCGCTGGTTCAGGAGGGAGAGGGGAAGAAGGTTATGTGCTGCACCTCTAACTTTTTGACGGTTCTGATTTTTTTCTTCCTGCTGCTGGGACTTCTACACCTCTAGACCTCATGGGAAAGGGAAGGGTTAGCTGAGTACGGAGGGTGGGGCAGTCAGGGGATGCCAAGTCTTCCTAGCTCCTCTTCGTCGTCCTCGCGTAGTGTGATCGAGCTCTGATCACTAGAATTGCTCTTGAAATTGGTGTGAAATGGAGGCTCAAGACACTATCCTGGCAGCCGCTCGAAGAATGCTCTTGCGGTTACAGCAGAACCGTCGGGTAGGATCCCAGGAGCGGAAGAATAGTGAGATCATTTCTTCTTGGTGCGGGTTCATCGCTTCAAAATCATTGATGGCTTAACTTCCACTGGTAGTCATTGCAGCTTCCTCAGTAGATTCTATAACATCCTCCTTTCTCCCTTAGCTATAACGAAGTCCGTCCATGTCGTCGTCCGCTTGCGGTGGAGGATCTTCTGGCTCTTGCATCGACTAGCACTTGGAACTCGTGTCCAGCTATTGAGTGTGGGATAATCCCAGGGAGTGCTGCACGAGCGCGGCTTTTACGTAGAATCTACTGTATAGAGGAGTGAGGAGTAAAGCCGTGCTTTGCTCTCAAAATTTAGGAAGGGCGGCTCTGTGCGGAGGCTAGAACGGTGTCGGTATTCAAAGAGCGTGGACGTGCTCGATTAGCCCGTCGAGGTAAAGTTCTGCTCTAGGGATACCTGTGACCACCTATAGCTGCTTACTCTGGAGTCCGCACTGTTGCCCGTGGAGTAGCATAATTGGTTCCAGGCTTGAGTGGGTGAACGTCTAGAATGGCAACAGTGAATCAGAAACTGTTGGTAGGCGTGTTGGTTGCTCACAGTTCATAGCTCGAAGCTAACTTTCTGCCAATGACGGAGTTAGGTAGCGCTCAGCTATAAACACGATCTCTAAGCATTGCTCTTTCACCTGCCACTTGCTTCATAGATTTGTTCTGGCACATTCGCACACACACTTCGAAAACTGGAAGGTAGAGTTTTTTCAGAAGTCTCTGGATACCCTAGTATTTGGAGTCGGTTTCCAGTGCAACGCCCCTACGTATTCCTCCAACAACTCTGGAAGTGGAAGTTCAAAGGCAGTTGGGCTTTTGCTGTCAGAACCCCCAAATCGTTCAAGGCAAGCCAATGCGGATTGTGAACTTGTTAGCACACCGTCCCCTGACCACATCACCTGTGAGTACTCTGGATGGTCAATCAAGCCAACAGGAAAATAATGATGTCTGATAGGGTTTGGAGCTGCTTCTGGCTCAGAACGTGTGAGATACAAACTCCACCTTTTTTAACTTTAGCGATTATCGGGATGTCTCGGTACTCTCACTTTGTCACACCAAGAGCGCTCTGACGGCGTACAAAAGCGCTCTTTTTCCAGATCCCTTTTCAATGGCGCCGCGTAGAAAATCGAGATTGCCACACACGGGGTGGGCGAACAAACTGGAGGTATTTTCTGAGGAAAAGAAGGGAACTCTGAGTAGAGGTGACCACCCGTGCACAGTGGCTTGAGAGAGCGTACCCTTAACTACCTTTTGATTAATCCTTTATAGCCTGTAGAATCCTGTTCACTAGCATTAAGAAAGAGTGACACGAGTGACTTTGTGCAGACGCGAACCATTCAACCATAGACTAGTGAGCGCGCCTGCAGCATATGCTGCTAACATTGCTGCGACCCGTAACTCGAAGATTTCTGCTGCAAGTCTATCTGAGTAAGTTTCGGAGAAATTGGAATCCAAGCTGCAGAGCAAACAAGCAAACGAGTGGCTAGCCTGTCAGCTAGCTGAGCTTGTGTCAGCGTTGCAAAAGATCGTGGAAATAATAATAATCTGATACTTATCAAAAGATTTTTAGATACAGTAAAAATACAGGTAAAATGTGTGAAAAATTAAAAAGTTATGTACCGACCTAGTATTATATTTCGGAGCGTGCCTTATGACTGCATACGTTTCCCAACTTTAGAAAAAAAAATGGCAAGGTTAAGAGCTTATGTGCATATACAGGGGGGCCAATAAAAAAAAGACATTTTGTCGCCGTACTCAAATGGATCTAATTGCACTTTGCTCGATTCATAGCGAGCGCGCCTGACTTATAAATGAAGAGCACATCTCATTTCATAAGAATTTCTTCATAGCGCCCATCCACGTAGACGGCACCAGGAAAATTTGTCCCGGAAATACGGTGCAGTGGTCGAGCTCGATGGGGACCTCGACGGATTGCGTAGCGTTACAAGTAGTTCCGAAGGGTGCGTTCCGAGGGGGTTTCCATAGTTAGAGGTTATGTCCCTAGAAATCTATTTCATATCGAGTTGATTCAAGAAACTGTGTAAGAGCTTCAGGCTGAAGCAGTTACGGTAGGTCACCTTGAGCTCGATGACGATGACAGATGACGTCATATTCTCGAAACCGTGAGGGCTGTGATGGAGAGATTGCGTCCACTTATGAGGGACATTTAGGGAATATTATGCTGAAGAACTTTCACCAACTTCGACAATCCCTGCGAAGAAAAAGGGCTGAAGTGCGACATGGGCAAAATGTCTTTTTTTGCCCCCCCCCCCCTGTAGATGTACTACGTAACAGTTCTAATGTGAGATAGAGATGCAGAAGACACTACGCTCAGGTGGGTGCGAAGCACATGCCGACTCATTCTGCGCTTAAAAGCGAGAGCTCATTGAAGAAAGACGCAGCAGAGAATAGAGAGAAGTTAATGACAGTTTTTGAGGAATAATTGATGACCAGTGTCACAAATTTCATTGCTTCACACATCAATGGTCTGATTCTTCTGCAACAGGAACTTTTTCATTTTGTACGATCCAACACAGTAATGATTGCACCCAGATCACCAACTATCTCATCAAGCATTCTAACCGATAAAGCGATTACGCGAGCAAACTATTGATGGTTGCTTATTGCTAGTGGGCAGAGTAAACCAATCGATACGTATGCGGAATAATCATTCAGCTAATCGCCCACTCGCCTAGTTGATCACCCTGTGCATAACTTACCTTATGGGGTAATCGCTCAATCGCAGACTGGCGTGATAGCTGACTCCGCTCCGGCCTTATTCGCCAAGACGATAGTGATCGGCTTTTCTTTTTGAATAGTCGCATAATTAAGTAACGGCGTAATCGAATGGATCGCGAAATGTGAGATTTAAATCAGTTTACTTGCACTATCGAAATGGTGCACCCATACCGTAGTCTCCTTATCTTGTGGGATATCGGAGACAATCTTATTAGTTTAGGGACATAGGGTGTATACCGTATTCCACATTAGCGTCGGAGCGCGCAAATGTTGTCACGGTATAGACTCCATACTACTTGAATGAATACGTTCGACGATGCTTACCCATCCTTACAGGGCAGCCAATGAGCGAAGCGTTGCAGCGTTCAACGCTGCGCGCGCTCAGCGCGCAGCCTAAAAAAGACAGGGGGATGGTATCCCACATGGCTTCTCAACGTTCGTGAGGGGCCATTATCCACCTTGTACATAAAGACACTCAGAATAAAGTGCGGGTTTGTTCGACGCATTCTCTCCCCATGAGAGAGCGCAGAAAAACGAAAGTGGTAGGCGATTCGCAGTACGATGAGTGAGCGCTACCGTAATCTACGTTGATGCTGGAACGCGCGGTTCACTGCTTCCGCGCACACGCACGCTCCAGTGTCAACGTGAAGGGGTCTATTGCTCGCAGTGCGAGCTCTCGCTAGCCCCACACACCAAAGTGTCCTCGGGTGGCTATCCAGAAATACACGCAGCATTGCTTTCGCTAGCCCCACACACCAAAGTTCCCTCGGGTGGCTATCCACAAATACAAGCAGCATTCCTGCTTCCGCGGCGAGGCAAACGCTGCGCGCGCTTCGCGCGCCGGGCAGGGGAGGTCAACTCCAACATGCTGCAAGAGCACGCTTCGGCGAGCTCGACAGACTGCCACATTCACCATTCTACAGCACAGGTGCTCCGCACACTGGACGGGCTCCGTAACGTCCACCTGTCTTCGAGGAGTGCGCAGACCAAACGACAAAAGGGGAATGTCGAATTCAAATCAACTAATTTAAATTACGCGCTAACGGTTACGGGTTACGGTTGCGCCTACTCATCGGAGTTTATATCGGAACAGTATTGCCAGTAAGGACTACTTCGCCTCTAGGCCCCCGCCCTCAACTCGAAACTGATTTCGGTGTTCTTGAATGTATGCAAGAGGGAGAGCAGCAAGTGGCAGCTCCTCCTAGATCAGCGGCATTATTTCCGACACAGTAGTAAAACATCCGCTGACTCACCTGACATGATTCCTCGAAATGGAGCTCACTGCCTACTGACAAAATGAAATCACACTGTCTTAAATGAAGTCTTTGTTCAAGTGCACTATCAAATTGCATATTGATTTTTCCTGTTCGAACTCAATCATGAATCTTCTGCACCAGTACTACGGCAATTACGATCCTACTACATATAGTTCGCTATGTCTGTGTGTGTTTGCCACGAAATTCGTAGCGCGCATACCTGCATTCGTCAGGAGTTGAATTCACGATATGATTAGGGGGTGAGACGGAAACATATTTGGTGTGGAACAGAAAGTGATAACCGCTGATAAGTTCTGATAAGGGCGTTAGAACGCGAAAGTCATTATGGCACGCGGCCCAGCAGCAGTAAGGCGCTGTCTTCGACTATGATGCAGCGGATGGGACGGGGACATATTTGATGGGGAGCAGATAGTGATAAATAAGAAGCGTTGGAAGGGAAATGTCATTATATTGTCAGCGCAAGGCCCAGCGGCATTGAGGCATTGTTTGCAGATATGGTCTAGGGGGTCGAACAAGAGCATATTTGATGGGGACCAGAAAATGACAATAGCTGATGGGGGTGATAAGGAGCGTTGTAAGGCAAACGTCATTCAATTTCTTATCCAGATGTACGATCATAAATCAACTTACTCCTTCGCGATTTCGTCGCGGTCCATTCGACCGCTAATCTGCCCGAGTTTATCATATGGTCGGTCTTTGTAAAATTACGATATGTAGTAGTATTTCCAGCTCATCAAAGGCATGGAGGTCATTCGACCGCTATACCATCCTAAAGTTCCAAGCATGATAGGTGTTCAAGCTGAGGGCTCATAACAAGCAGCCCAAACCAAAATTTGTTATCCAACGGTCATTCAGAAAAACGATAGATGTTTATAGGTAACCAGTTTAGCTCCGCATGCTAACGCACGCATGACACGGTAGGTTTTAGTTGAAGTAGGTAACCTATGGAGCAATGGGTCTCACTGTTAAAAAAAACCAATATTTAGTTGGTCCGTGTAATGTGCTAGATAACCTTCGTTAGGCTGCCTTGTTTTGATGAAGCTCACGTGTGATACGCGCGGTGGAGTGCGGTGCTGAACGGATGTTGATAAACAACCACCATGAATCGAAGGTTAGGATAATTTAGCGGTGGAGTACTAAGTGATTGATGGTGTTGAAATAGAAATCCCAGTATTCATAACAGCATTACATTATCAACCATTCTACATTCCTAGGAACTCTAGTTAGAGTAGCGGTTGAATGCCGCCGAACGCGCAATAAAATAAAGTTGAAATGATCAAAATAAAACGCGTTTCTTATCTAGAATCTGCTTTTGAGTGACCTCTACATTTTAACGCATATCTTTATTCCCTTCCAGCTCCTATCAGTTGTTATCACTTTCTGTCCCTCATCAAACATGTTCATGTCCCACCCTCTACATCATCTTCCGAGACCAACGCTTCACTGCTGCTGGGACAACCGCTGTGAATTTTGTGAAATTTGCGTTTCAGCGCCTCTGATCAGCCGTTATCGGCTGTTACCACTTTTGGACCCCCACCAAATATGTTCCCCTCCCACCCTCTACATTACTTGTCGGAACCAACGCTTCACTGCTGCTGGGACACCCGCTGTGAATTTTGTTAAATTTCCATTTCAGCGCCCCTTATCGAACCTTATCAGCTGTTATTACCTTCGGACCCTCGCGAAATATGTTCCCGTCCCGCCCCCTATAACATATCCTGGAATCAACTCCTGGTGACTGCTGGGACGTGCGCTATGAATTTCGTG
>KZ345204.1:14136-28097 GCA_002352805.1 Teladorsagia circumcincta
AGTAATCTAAGATTTGGAAAAAAAATTTCATCCAATGCAGTGGCCAGGGTGGAGTGCCTGGCGCACCCTGGGGCGACTTTTGAGACCCATCTTTCTGTGCAGCAGCCAGTTCTCATTAGCGGGATTAAGTACACACTACATGCAGACAACAGCATGAAACGAGCTTCTGAGATGATAGTCGTGTGCATGGCGCAATTCAAAATAGTGCCTCTAGGGCAAACTAGGGCAGCTCCTTATAGAACTCGACGAGATGATTTCAACGCTTTTTTCAGATTTTGAAAATCTAAATTTTGAACCGAGTTATAGCCAATTCACGCGATTCACGCGAAATCGCGTGATTCGCGTGGATTTTCGATTTCAAACTGCGAGTACTGTAAGCTCTTTTTTCAGCTTATCTGAACTATTTCAAAGAAGCAGTGTCGTTTTGATGCTGCCTCATAATAATGTGTGCACTTCTAATTTATTCAGTTATTTTCAAGCGAACTTCCGAACGTCTAATGTTTCAGTTGGCAAGCCTCCAAACATGGTATGGAATGCAAGTGATTCCGTTCTTGGCCACACACGCCGACATGGGCGGAACTCTGAACGAAGCCATCGACTTCCTGGAAGCTCACCAGAAATACGTCGAGGAAGTTGTGGTGAGTGGCGAATAATTCTAATCTTTACAACCGATAAATCTCCTCAACTATCCGTCGAAGTGTGCAAAGTTGAACAAAGGTCTACTAGTGGCGAAAATTTGGTGGGTTATACTATTGACAATCATCACAATGGTTCTGGTTTCTGGGCAAAACACTGCCGCAGGCGAGACGGTTCTATTCCTACCCCAGACGAAATGTTTGGCCAACTCAGCTCTGTTGTTGCAGCTTTCAGGTAGCAAAGTGCGGGCAAATACAACACCTGACAATCAAAAGCAAGTTGAAAGCTTTTGACACCATGATTTTGACTTCTTGATTGTTGAACTGTATAAAAGAAGAGGTGCGGGTTCGATTCCCATCTGAGGCAAAGAGTTCTGCCCGTACCCAGCATTTTCATGATAACCGTTACTTCGAAAGCTTTGCAGAACCGGGACGCTTCTGTAGTATCAGCGATGAGCAAAAAGTCTGAGATGACAGCTGTGGAGCGGAAATCTATGCAGGAGTTTGAGACTCACTACGAACGGCTGAAGGATGTGCTGGAAAATCGTATTCGCATCGGAGGCGCGTTCGTTCAGGTAGGATCTTTCCGAAAGGGCGCTAATGAATTCACAAAAATTCATTCCGTTTTTGCAGTTACACAAGTTTGCCAAGGATCTGGAAGCTTCCTTCGATGGAATTACATCGTTGTTAGATACCAACCGTGACTTCACCAACGAGAGGGTCGCTGGCCAGGTGGAGAATGTCTTCCGCATGATTGAGGAGACAATGACCCAAGAAAGGCATGAGGGTTCGTTTAGCAGCATCGGCTTTGGATAGCCTTGAATATGTCCAGAAATGCCCTATACTTTCAGTGGAGAAATTCGTGGCGCAAGCTGAGTCAGTGGCCAGAAATGATGACACTTTGGACGTGACACGGTCCACCCAATCGGCCAGGAACATCCTCGTCGACCACGATCATCGATACGTCTACCTGAAACACAAGTGGTCCGAGTGGCAGGCTAATAAGGTTTGTCCACGCTATTTATCAGAATTGTCGTGAATTATCGTGAATTATCGTGCATATTTCTTGAGGAAAAATACAGTGCTTTTGAGAAAGCATAGTGCAGCAATGACAAATACTGAAAATTGGCAAAATCGCTTTTAGTTTGGTTTCCTTCACGAATTTCCTTTTTACTGGGGCGATCACGAGGAAAATGACTCGATGAGGTATGGTCAACTTGCTTCAAATGAGGCATTTCCCCGCCTTACCACATAATTCCCCCTCCCCAAGCAGTTCTTTCTTGAATCACACGTTTTTGAATTGTATTCCAATCGTTGAACAACTCCGTTCTTCTTCTGAAGACAGCTAATTTCTAATGCACACGGAAGCGGAGCTGGATCCACCCCCAAGCATAAAACTTAAAGGCAGGGTGTCTCCCAACAGGCCTATCGCGCGGCTAAGGAAGGGACGTAGAAGCGGCAAAGGACGCGTTGCAGCGCATACTGTAGCGGTTAGGCGTCAGGTTGAATAGAGTTTATCACATTACGTCTCATATCGCACAGCACGCGCTGCGACTCGTCCTTTGCAGCATCTGCGTCTCTTCTTTCGCCGCGCGATGGCTGGAGGGCATTGAGATCTTGATGCGTCACTGAACGTTACTGGTAGAAGGGATGATATTGCCCGACACACAATCCACAGCGCACTGAGGGGTGTAATTGACTATTGCATGTGGGATTTGTAGTGTTCCACAACCAGATCACTCTCTGAATAAGCAGCCCCAGAGTGAAGTATAGCCCTCAAGGTGATAAACTTGTTCTGAATTCTCAGAGTAGCACATAACTCTATAATTACTTGCAGCGCCAACTACGGTACCTAGCTACGTGAGGGAACTTATATCCTGTGCACAAGAATTTAATGTGAATAAAACAGGGCTCCGATTCATTCGAACCCGATTCCGTAGTATTTATAGCTAGCGTCTCACAATGAATTTCTGTTCAGGCTGAAATGAAGAAGAAGGTGACGATCATCGAAGAAATAGAAATGTGGCAAGAAGAAACATGGGAAATCATTCGCCTGCTTGAAAACACCAAAGTCACAACACTTCAGGTTAGTTTTGGAGGATTACGGCAACAGCACCAGAAACTCTTTCGGCAGCTACTCAAAGCAACCGTCCCAACAGGGTCGAAGTGGGCGTGGCGGACAAAGGTCCCACCACCTCTTGACAGTCGTGGAGGTCATGTGATCAAGATCGCGGAGGCATTTGCGATCGTTTTGAAACCACAGGGAGTATTTGAAGTCGATTCACAATGCAAATTGTGATCGTGAACGAATCTTCACGGCTGGCAAGAGGGGGTGCGACATTTGTTCGCCACGCCCACTCACCCTGCTGAGACTGTTGCTTCAACAAAACTCTAGATAAAAATGTGTTGAGTTCGCAGCAGCATATTTCCAATAAGATTCAAACAAAAGTAGCGGGCTTTTGGAGAGCCGATTTTCTTCGAATACTTACAGTTTCCAGAAAACTGCAAGTATTAGGAGAAAATCCGCTAAAAAAGATTCACACCCCGTCTGATCGGGGTGAATTTGAAGCTAACCGGATGCATTCGGGTGACTGTACGGTTCACCATCGTCTTAAAGAGATTACCTCCCCCTCCCTCCTGTTCCCTCTTCCTTACCGAGAATCGTTACAAGCCATGATCGTTTAGGAGAGCGAAGGTCTACATCGTAGAGTGAAAGAACTACAACAAACTATCGACCAACAGACACAGAAATTAGAGGAGGCACGAAGAACCACTAAGAGTTCGTTCACATTGTTTCTCGTCAGTAGTGACCATTTTCTCTGTAACGTAACGAATTTAGGCGAAGAACTCACGAGAAGAATCGATGAGCTGATCAGAAGGCAGCGAGAGATTAAGGAACGGGTAGCACAACTTGAGAAAAAGGTATACCTTCAATGGGCTCAGTTTTGCTTCACAGAAGTCTCATGCCTTTTTTTACATCTACGTACTTATTTTGCCTATACGATTGTCTTGCAGAAGTTTGTCTTGAAGCATTGATTGCAGTCACTGTAAGGGTTGTGGATGTAGTCAGTTAGTGTTCTCGTCCATCAACATATTGGATGAGAACACTAAGTTAGAAAATTTCAGGTGGAAACTATTTATGAGTCGTTCCTTGAAGAGGAGGTCGTTGAGAGGATTAGAGCCCCTCAAATCTTGACAAAGCTTGTGGACGCTCAGGTTAGACCCACAAACATTTTATCTTTCATATATTTCTGCACTTGTGACTGAATGTCTCTTCTTCAGGTGGATGAGGGTAGTCGATTTGAGTTTGTCGCGAGGATTGAAGGCGAGCCAGAGCCAAAAATAACGTGAGTCCTTATAGAGAATAACAACAATATTTAGGCGCTGGCGGGAGTCAAGGAAACCGCAAAGACGAAAAATTGTCTTTTTTTTTTGAGAGAAGTCATTTAGTCACAAAGAATAGTTGAAAAATCTCCTGTACCATAACCCACACTCTGCATTTTGACGGTACCAACGACTCAAAAAATTAATGCAACTTAGTTCTCACGGAGAGATTAGTTTGCTCTTCTCCGCGGAGTGAAATCGTGGAGCATTGATACGAATCCTACGGAAGTATGTTTCCTATGGAGTGCTCGACAGGAGGCCCATCGCGCGGAAAGAAGGCAGAGACTCAGACGGGACAGCGGACGAGTTGCTGCGCGTTCCTGCGATGTCAGACGTGGGCTGGAACATTCTATTTACTCTGACTCTAAATCGATACCGTACGCGCTAGGAATCAGACCCTGACCGACCTGTTTCTCTACCTTCTCGTTGAGTGACGGGACGCCTTTCGGGTACCCCTTCCTGTGGTTGCACAAGAGCGGTCCACATTTTACCCGTAAGAAGAACAGAAAGGATAGAAAAAGATTAGCACTTCGATCTGAATCTTGAAGGGCTACCTCTCGGAATTCTAAGGTGAAATCTAAAGCAGCTGAATAAATAATTTGCGAGAAATGAAATAACCTGGATGGGATGAAAAAATCAAGGTCATAAACCAAGATGAGCTCAAGAATCTGATGCTGCTCATCGTTTTGTTTTCACAAGACTGTAAGTGGCGCGTTGTGGCCCGTTACCAGAGTCAACCGTCCGTTGCACAATACCAAACGGGGAGGTGAGGGAGAGAGGAGGGTATTTGAGTATTTTGGACGGGTGGTCGTATATGGCGTTGGCGAAGGTCAACAGGTCGAAAGGGTGGGGTCGCATTTGTTGGAATATAGGGGTCATGGCTGCGAGAAAGAAGTATGGGGGACTTCCAATTCTGACGGGGTGGTTGGGCTCCTGTCTAGACCCACCCCATCCCCTCTCTAAAGGAGGGGGTGGCCAAATTTCTGATTGCTACAGCGCCACGACCCTTGTTGTGACGATTTCCCCCAGCTGGACAGAGGTGATGTTTTGGGACCGGGATGGAATTCCTTAACAAATTCTGCCTCTATCTAGGGAGAACTCATGTGCGGATTACCGCAGCGTCGATCAAACTTGTTTGTAAGCCCAAGAAATCTGAATTGCACATCAGCTATGCCGCAAAAATCATCAAGTAGAGGCTTATTCGCCTCTGCTCTGAAGCAAAAGCCTTGATTGAGAACAATTTTTCGTCAATTTCTTCCTGCTCCCAAGTAGCCGATCCTCGTATATTTTTCACATCGGTTCCAACCTTCTTGTTTCACTGGGACAGCCAGGCCACAATAAAACCCTAAAAGTTGCCATTCTAGGGAGTACAGGGTCGATGATCAGTGATAAACCTCCGAAAAATTTCGCTGGAGCAGTAACTGTTAGTTAAACTTTGCGCTCCACTCTTCGTCACTTGAAAAAAAAAACACTCAAGTGAAGAGGTTGTCGAAGAGGATTGGGGTGGTTCACGACTTTGATGTTAGTTTAGATTCCCACCGATTTCTGCTCTCATTTCAGATGGCTCAAGGATGGAATAGACGTGAAGAGCAACATCGATTATCGTCAAGACTTCGTGAACGGCGTTGCCAGTCTTGTCATTGAGGTTTGCGTTCTTTCCAGTGTGAACGGTCGTTCCAGCCTTTTCATGGAGAGTCTCATGGAGTTTACAGTCAGCCTGTTTCTGAGCCTGTGCTTCTTAGGAAACATTCATCGAAGATACTGCCACGTACACAGTACGCGCCGAAAACATTGGTGGTGTAGCGGAAAGCAGCGCTACATTGACTGTGAAATGTAAGTCCCTCCAAAGTTCCTTCTCTTTTAATAAGGTCAGCTTTCTTTTGCCTAACAAGGTTTTTTGATGGAACTTTCATTTCTGTGGCCTGACATTTTGCGTGAATTGTTGCCTTTAGAGGCCGACAAATCCACATTTCAAGCGAAAAAGTCCGCCATCACATCAGAGCGTTACTTTGCCTCCGAAGACGACGATTCATTTAGGCCCCTAGAACAAGCAGATCCTTAGATCACTGAAATAAAAGTGAACAAAATGAGGCCACTACTGTAGAGCATAGCTCAGACCAATAGCTATGATTACAACACTGCAGTCAAGAAAGGCACGAGAGAAGTTTTCAGCTCGTTCTGCGATCTCGAGCTTGATGGAAGAAGAGAAGCCACGATTTATCAAGCAACTGACCAACGTACAGATTACCGAAGGAGAAACTGCCACTCTGGACTGTGTTGTGATTGGCAGACCGGAACCTGAAGTGGTAGGTACACTAACAAGTTACCATACCTCCCATAGCCGAAGCAAGTCTCGAAAACTTATAGAGCAAAGAATTTGGACCATCAAAAGTCCAAAACGGTGAATAGGGAGAATAGCACAATGAAATCTCTTCGAATCATTCGTGACTTCCTCCTTTCCCGATAGTCAAACTTGAATGAAATGTATCCTTCTTGCTTGATTATCAGATTTGGTATTACCATAAATACGGTTACCGTCTGTAAGAAAAAGGATGCCTCCCTTCAACGTTTTTCAATTGTTACTTTAAAGATTTGGTTCAAAGAGGAGCATACGGTAAAGGAAGACGAGAGAATTCACTTGAAATTCATCGGTGACCACGTCTCCCTTACGATCGAAGACGCAGGTTTGTTTCGATTACTGTTTCATCTTCTCTTTGCTTCTTCTTCTCCAAGCTCGTTCTGTCCTCCATTTTTTTGTTTTCTTTTTCCTTTTTTTTCTTTTAGTTATTCTCCCGTTGGAGGAAAAAAGTGATACTACCAAAGGGAAAATAATAGCACAACTTTTCAGTTCCATCCGACAGCGGGCTCTACACTGTGAGAGCAAGAAACGTCCATGGAGAGTCTACTGCCTTCTGTCAACTGAAGGTAACAGTAATTAATTTGCTCAATGATCTGGGACAGGATATATGTATGTAAATTTTGTCTAGGACGGCTTGAATCGTCAAAATGTAGTTAGGGGCCATTCCATTTTGCACTGCGGCTCTAACGATAAGAATCAAGATAAGGTTGAGGGTAACTCTAGCGGTATGCATAAGAACATTGATAACATACTCGTTAAAAGCAACTTATTAATATGAACTGGTGAATGAAATGCTCTACATAATCGATATCCAATCCATTTTTCTGCACGTTTTCAATGGTCCACCACCGTGGAGCCCATCTCTCTATCCTGCTCTCCCCCCTTGGCCCTAGTTAATCTCGCTCGGCCCAGAATCATCTCTTCGCATAGTTCCCGGCTGATTCATTCAGTCTTTATCGCTATCATACCGCTATCTTGACCCTTATCGTTGAATTCATAGAGCAGAATGGAGTAGCCCCTCCAACTACATTTTACATTTTCATCGGTTGATTCTCTGAACAATGGCACTGGTCTAATCGCTGGGTAGCGCGACCACCTGAATGTTGGGAAAATGCTGGGATAGAATCAGTTTTTCAAAAACTTAAGTACTAGAGCGCTTAGGAGGAACTGTATTGCGGCATTATTCCGTAAAAGCCAAGAAAGCAGAAATTGTGTTATAAAAAAAAACAGATTTGTCTTCTTGTGAGCTATTGGGTAGGTACGTAGTTGCGATGAAGTACTACCAACAACAAAAACACGGATATCGGGTCAGATCGAGATCATTTTTCACCGATCAACAATAAGCGTTTCTGAAAGTTCACAGTTGGCGATCGTAGGTGCGATTAGGCGATTGGGTGATTGGGCGATTAGTCTATAATGAAAAATATACGTATAGATTGGGCAATTGCGGGAGCAGGCGAGGAGGCGATTAGTCGATCGCTCAATGGGTGGAGCAGAAAATCCATAAGTATCCTCCATCTTATCGCCTACTCGCCTACTAGCTTAGTCGCCTAAATGTAATGTAATGTGATAGGCCTGATCTCTTAATCGATACGTATGCTTTTCTTTTTGAATCGTCACCTAATCGCACGTACGATCGCCAACTATGAACGATCCAGAGGCTTTTCTAGTACAGTCCTGTGACTGGATGTCTGAGGAGTAATCAATTCGAGAGGACCATCGATCTTCACTTTATTTTCATTTTCCAGACTATTTTTTAGCTCTAGCATTTCTATCGATATATCAATGTAGTTGAAAAGCTCCAACCAAGATTGATGAACATCTTTATTTGGCTCACGTTTCGGCGCTTTCGCGCCAATTTAGCATTTTTTACTTCTTTATTTATTCGTAGTAAAACGAGCAACCATCGTTCAAGGAACAACTCTCAGTAATTAAGTTACAAAATTTTCTTCTGAGCTGTACGAATGAGAGCAATAATATCTATCCTAGGTGATCCAAAGGAAGGTGCCACCTCCAGCGCCACCAAAACGTCGTCGACCTCTAGAAGCACCAACGTTCCAGCAAACCCTCACATCCACCACTGTGGAAGAAGGCGACACTGCCAAGCTTGAGGTACTCTGGCACATTATTTATTACACATTTTCATAGGGTTGCTGCGTTCCTATCAATCTACGGGTACATTATCCGCTATTCAGTGTGGCTATTATCTGAAGTATTTCAGGTAATTACCCGTGGCGAGCCTTTGCCTGAAGTGTCGTGGACCTTCGAAGAACAGCCGATTTATCAAAGCGAAACCGTCAAGATTGAGGAGTTTGTGAGTGTTTAATGGTTTTGGGGGTGTAGGGCAAAACAATTCATTGAAAAGGGACTATAACGGAAATCATGTAGAGGTGGATTAGCAGGCCGAGTGGACCGCTTTGGTATTAGGAAAGCATGCCAGGTTGAAGTTAGAAGAAAAGGAAAGGTCATATAGCTGGCGAATAGTAGGGTCTACAGGGAAAATGAAGGAGAGTGGAGCTGTTGGATACGGAGCATCTTCGAAGACCATGCCTGGGAAGGGGTAGGAACTCCGGGGAAAATGAAAATTGCTCACGCACTCTGGATTCTCTACTCCAACGCCTAAGGCTCAGTCCCTATTCCGAGAGAGGAGATGTTTCACGCGGTTTCAATTGCATTGCCACCACCCAGCCCGTATGTCGTAGTGTAGATGTGGTTACTTTTCAAGAGAAGGGAAAGCTCCGCGATTGACCTCATCTACGTTGTTTCGAATCCCTGCTGAGAACCATATAGATTCATGGGATGATATATAATGAGCTCTTCAGTAGATCTTATTGGGGAAGCATATTTCCAGTAGCTCTTAAAGCCAAGTTATGAACTCCGGGAAAAATGAAAATTGCTCACGCACTCTGGATTCTCTACTCCAACGCCTAAGGCTCAGTCCCTATTCCGAGAGAGGAGATGTTTCACGCGGTTTCAATTGCATTGCCACCACCCAGCCCGTATGTCGTAGTGTAGATGTGGTTACTTTTCAAAAGAAGGGAAAGCTCCGCGATTGACCTCATCTACGTTGTTTCGAATCCCTGCTGAGAACCATATAGATTCATGGGATGATATATAATGAGCTCTTCAGTAGATCTTATTGGGGAAGCATATTTCCAGTAGCTCTTAAAGCCAAGTTATGAGCAGCATTGAATGATTCGCGTAACAGTCCTTGTCCGAAATACATACGCCACTCGTTCTACTTCCACTCGGATTCGCAACAGCATATTAAAGGCCATATGACCTATATAATGAAGTACGGGGCTGGCCAACGTACAAGCCAATGTTTTTGTTCTCTCAAACGGATCTGGTATTAGTTCACCGACCGTGGAGGGTTGGCAGACTTTTTCAGTCCTGGATGGGGTACCGGCAGGAGGCCCGTCGAGCGGAGAGATGGCAGAGATGCAGATGGGACAGCGGACGAGCGCGTACTGTGCGATACAAGACGCCCACAGTATTATACACTTTATTTAACCTGACGGTGAATCGATGCAGTCCGCGCTGCGACTCGCCCGTTGACCCGTCTACGTCCCTGCCATCTCGCTGCGCGACGGGCCTCCTGCCGGGCTCCCTCGTAGACGGAGTCCGGTCTAGGATTTTGTTCTCGCTACCGCTTGCCATTACAACAGTTTCTTCCAAGGCATATATTCAGGAATTTTGATCATGTCATGTGTACATTACGACAATCTCGTAGAATCGTAGAAGTAGGATATTCAAGTGAGGCTTGCTTTGTTACGTAACACCAAGACTTCACCTTCATTATTTGCTAGCGATGTGGCAACATAATCGATAGAGCTGCCTTGAATCAGCAATGATATACAGGGTGTCGCAAAATTATGGGCGCCGAAATTCAAAAAGTTATTCTGCAAAAGTACTCGATTATCCTAACTACATTTACTATTGATTAGTTTTGCAGGAGGGCCTTCTTATAATCTGTTTGGTTGGGGAGGTGAAATCCCTATTATTCTTAGGGGAGCGGAAGGTCTTTCATCGGGACCTGCGATTACTCGCATGCACGAGGCAGGTACCTCAATGAAGGACAACGGCGAATATCCTACCGTTTCTACAAGGGCTACACTATGACTATCATACGATACCACGGAACAGTGCTCATCATGCATAGGCCTGAGAGAGGGAGAAAGACTAGCCCTTCTGCCGGAATTGTCAGCGAAATATTCCGTCCTCAAATTGACCGCGACCCACGACGTCCCTCCAGAAGAATGACAAAGGAGCTAGAGAAATTGAAGTCCTTCATGGGAAGATGGTCAGTGAAACAGTACATAGCCGTTCCTATTACACGCAGACGTGCCATCTCATTCACGGTACCAGTAAGCAGCGAAGGGCCAAAAATTGCAGAGGGTTGCTTACCCGCCTCAGTGATGACACGCACCCCACCAGCCTTTCTTCTAAAGGAGAGATTTTCATAGCTGTTTGGCTATAGCCAACACTATTGCATTCGGGCCAATTACGTCGCAGTGCTACTCCGCAAGAAAAGATTGTATGTAAATCACCGAACTCGGTTCCAATTTAGGTTTGAAGGGACACTACGTCCGTTGGTGAGGGGCCAAAAGTTTTCCTTCGATTTCGGTAAGATCATCAACAAATTCGGACACCTGAGGTGAACGTGATGAAGGCTCGGCACGAGTCCCACCGTCAAAATAACTCGAGGTCCTTCCAGCAGGAAAGTGCTACAGCCCACATAGCCAAGTTCATCCAAGAGTGGTGCCGGGTCCAGCTTCCCGACTTGGCTAGCACCAAGGAATGGCTATCATTTTCACCAGGCTCGCTCCCATTTCACCTCTTAGTGTGGTCGCTAAGTGAAAGTAATGTGTGTCGAGTTGATCATCACAGTTTGAGTCAGCGGAAGCAACACTGAAGGAAGCCCGAGGATAAATAGATGAGCAATATCTGCGTGCAACGTGCGCTAGCCCAAGAAGTGACTTCGAGTTTGCAATCGACGCATTGGGCAGCATTTTAAATTGTGGTTATTCCACGTTGTAGTACATGATGCAAGTTAACTTATATATAAATTCACTCGGCATTTTTCGTTTAGGAGCTTGAAATATATTGCCGGTTATAGGCGCCCATAATTTTGGGACACCCTGTACATATATTGATTTGTTAGTTTTCTTAACAGCTCTCACAGTCAGTCGCAATGTGATTGTTTTCACAATGATGCTGAATTATTGACAAAACCCACTGCTCAAGTCGACATTTTACAAACTTGGGGTCCCTCGGTTCTTGGGCAGCTGTGCTAATCAGGCAGGAGCTCACCTTCTTGAGTTTCTGGTTTGAGTTGCAATTGAGTGAAAGTGTTGTGCTCATAAACAAGGGAGATTATTACATCATTCGGTAATAATCGGTCTTTTTTGGAAGGTGCCATACATTCTGCTCCCACCCAAATTTATAGCGACATTATGAATGGATTTTGTCTAAACAATAACTTGGGGGTGGTCGATGTATAGGCCTGTGTTTTTACTCTATAGAACGAGCCTGGTATCAAATAACCAAACTCGGAGGATGGCTTGGTTGGCCTGGTGTATATGATCCGGGATTTGAGCCCTTGGCCATGCGGGTGGTATGCGACGTACCTTTCCATTACACATCTTTCGCTCGTGTTTTGTCATTACCCTGCAACTTCGAGAAAGCAATGATTTTTGATTATTTTTGCAGGTTTAGGAGGTTGGAAATTTTGCTAAAGGGTCGGAAGTAGGTGAATTCTATAGTTGAGGTTCATGTTGATAACATGACATAAACAGAGGCACTGGTGTAAATAGGGGAGGCAGAGGCCCTAGGGGATAAAGAACTTATTAGAAAGTAGAAATTGCTTACACAACCCCTTCCATGGTCCCACCTTATACTTGTACTAGGGGAGGACTAGCTGAGGAAGGGATCATTTGGGTGTATGGACTCTCTGCACGTTGATGCGTGCCCCCCCCCTCCCCTGCCCCCACCAGATACATCAGCTCCTGGACAGATTAAAATCTTTTTGCACAATCCAATGCGATGACGTCTACCGAATGCTTTCAGTTGGATGGCACGTCTCGTCTGATCATTTCTCCAGTCACCACGGTTCATACCGGTACCTATACGGCAACGGCTATAAACGAAGTTGGCGAAGTGCGAACATCCGCCACTCTCAATGTCATCGAGAAGAAAACCGTCGATGAACACATGCTCCAAGAGGTATGGAACGAGAGCCTAACTTTCATTCATGTTTCGCATTTGTTATTATTTTTATTTTTCCTCACATCTCATATTTTTGTGGGTTCGAATAGATGTTCTTGAGTGGGATTATGCACGTCTTCAAACGAGGCCTCAATAATTTTCAGGACACTTACGAAAAAATCGCTCGTCCAACGGAGAGAAAGGAGGAGGTGACTCGAAGGGAAGAGATGCGGGTGAGAAGATTTTCATTAATTGGTTTCATCTCTGCTTGAAATATTCTTTCACTGCAAACGAAGCAAATTAGCGATCGAGTTCTTTGGGGGGGGGATCATTGGAAATAGGTCCCTGGTAGGTGAGATTAGGGTTAAGGCTAGCAGTAAAGAACAATGCCAGCGCCTCCCTATTCTCGGTCCCAGCACAGTAATCGGCTCACTCACTGATGTACCCACCCCCCCCCCCTGAAGGACATGAGCTCCAGCAAATCTATATATGCCTAAAAAAACAAGTAATCTTTAGTAAAATTATGCCCGTGAGATCATTATACATAGCTTTCAATAGCTGTCTTCGAAGGCAAGGATTACGAATTGGTATGTTATTCTGTTTAAATATTAGGCTATAAATATAAAGAGGAACATATTGACAGAAAAAAAGCAAAAAACACCAGCAAACACAATGGAATTTTTTGTGAGATCGACCATGGTGGCGTGGAGACGAACTCTCCAAGGAGATGGAAAACGCGAGAGAGTACGTCGTGCGGAGAAAGCAAGGACGCCATCTATCTGCAATTGATTGGCAGCGGTTGCAGCGGTCAAGCAAAGGCATTTACCCCCTTGTCGTCCAAATCATGACAATATCACCATTTATCGCCATTCCTGTGTTTGATGGTCCTGCTAGCTTATTGGAAGGGAGAATTTCTCCAATGTTCTTATCGCGACCCGTGCCTTTAAGGAAATGAAGAAACGGATATAGTATCTTCTGCTGATCAGTCTTCACATGGAATGTGTGGCACATGCTCCTTCCCCTTCGTATCAAATCAGTACTGAAGAGCGACATTGTCTACGGCTACAATACAATCGGTACGAATTTGAGGGGGGGGGGAGGGGTGAATGATGTAGAATCATTGTTTTCGTTCATCGAACAAGCCTGGAAGAAATGAGCCATTCCCTGAAGGATTGAAAAGGTTGATTGAATGTTTCAAAAGCACTGCAATTTTATTAATTTTCATCTTCCATTTTCCAACCATTTTTTCATTTTCAGTATGAAGAACGACAACAATGATCCGTTACGACAGAGACGACAAAGAGTGAGAAGCGTTGGACGGAGGTTCGTGAAAGTCTTCAACTTTAACTCTTCATAATTGCGAAATGCCCTTGAAC
>KZ345204.1:38000-51116 GCA_002352805.1 Teladorsagia circumcincta
GGAGCAACTGGAGCTGGTTTTATGAAACTCGTCCAACACGCCCCTTCTTTATCACAAGGTGGAATGAAGAATGAGGTGATCCTGATTCGGGGCCTGATCAGGGATTTCTCTTACTTTCTTTTTCTTTCTATCACCACTCCCTGTCCAGCTCCATTACCCAACGCTATTCCACACCCATTTTATCCAGGAGTTAGTCTTTAGGTTACATTTAGAACTTTACGAATTGGTCTCTATCAATGAGACCTATCTTTTATCGCTTCAATCAGCTCTGGTACGACGTGTATTCACTGGTAGTTCAGCTTTTGCATAGAAAAATCATTTCCAGCATAACGTCGAACTCCTTTTCATTCGAACTGTTGAATTCCGACCCTTTTGAGTACAACCCATAGATGAACGCCCTAACGAATCTCGAGAGCATAAAAAATTATCGAGATTCGCAAAAACCTTGTGGCGTTTCCCTTCTCGCGAGTATTTAGAACTGTTTGAAGTTACTGACATACAAAAATCTCTTGATCACTCCTACAAGCATTATAGAAATTTGGCGCTATATGATCCCTCTTTGGCATGCGCCAAGCACTCTAATTCCATTCAAAATCGCAGTGAAATTCGAAACAGTTTTTTTTTTCAGCGCACCGCTGAGGTAGCGAAACCACGAACTGTAGAAACAACGAAGCGTGTAGAAGAGGTGGTTGAGGACCGCCGAGCACAGGTAAGCTAATAACTTGTGTAAGCCCATCTCGTAGGGTTTTGAGGAGGCAAGCTAGACGAGTAATTCCAGATGATGGCAACGACCCGTCCTGAGGTGAAGACCGTTACAACAACTAAAACAACGGAGGAAGAGGAAGCAAGGGTAAGTGAATAGCCCCTACTTCAGAATAAGTGATGATACCATGAAAGGAGGATTTCACGAGAAGTGAGGTCGAAGAAGGGGAAACTCACCTTGTTGGGAGTCGGACGGATCTCCTGAGGGTGCGGACCAACATGCATTTGGCAGCGAAAGATATGCCCTCCCGCGGTCCAGCATGGCCTCACTCCTGACGCATTTGGCGAGCCACGCCCACCACTCGTCTTTTCTCGTGTCTGAGGCTGTAGCCTTCAGCGGAGAAGGGTTATTGAAGAGGGCAACCGATGAGAGTCGCATCAATGCGGAAATCATCGGGTCCCATTTCTCGTACGTTGAGCCATTTTTCTTGTTTTTTTTTTGCTCATTCGTGCATCACTGACCTTTCCAACCTAATTGCAATTTGGTGCCTTTTCAACGTGAGTTCCACGTTTAACACTTGACGGATTGAGACGCAGTTGCACGCCACACTTTGCAGATCATGTTAGACATCTCCCTTGTAATATTCTTTTCAGCCGCACGCCTGGCTTCTTTCCGAGTTGTTTATGCTTATCCTTTAGATCATGCATTGACCTAACTATAAACTCCGTGGTCCATGAAATGGACAGATAGCTTGAACACAGCGGCTTCCTGCTTGTTTTGGGAGATTTGTGAGTTTAGGGGAGGCTAGGATCGGCGACGCTCTGCACAACTTAAGTGCGCCCTCTGATGATGATAGTGAAACATTCAAACATTCACATTCCACTTTTCTCGCACATGAAGTTACTTTCGTCACTCTCTACTTCCCTGAATTGACCACATTTCCCTTGGTTAGCCCCTTCTCCATCTCGTTTAGGGGTCGCAAACAGGTTGTGTGCACCGTTGCCCACTGTTCCCATCCCTCTGTACACTTGTTTCGCTATTTTCACTGTTGAGTTCCGAATAACGCACCTTGTTGGACACTGAGACGCGTTGCGCGCCTTAGAGTTCGTGCCCGTCAAACTGCTCATGCCTCAGCCAGCCAAAAAAAAAGAAAACGCACGCTGTCGCCAGTGTGTTAAAGGGCAGTGGCCACGACGGCTGGAAGCGGTACGGGTTTGATGACGTCATTGAATGTTATTGGTGGACGAGAACCCCTAGCGCACTGGAAATGTGATTGCGACCGTCTATTAATGCCCTTCCACCAATGACGTTCAATGACGCCATTAAACCGCACCGCCCTCCAGGCTTAATGTTCAGTGCCTTTAACTGAAGGGTTGTAGGGAGTTTAACATCTGTTGCCTGGGCTCACACATTATCAAATTGCCCTTCAAGAGGGGCGCTTCGCATAGCAAATTTTATAGCTGAGAGCTACATAGAAGCAAGCCTCTATAAGAGACTGCCATCCTCAATAGGGAACTTACTCCTCGTGGGATGTGTGCCATCCAGCTCCCAAGGTGGTCTTATCCGAACACGTCCATACCCCTCGAAAAGACGATGGACGCAGAGAAAATGCTCGGAATTCAGAGAATGGCAGCGTCTACTGCTGGTGGTGTTCAAACTGTCACAACAACCAAAACCACGGAGGATGAGGAGGCGATGCGAGTGAGTGCAGGAGTGGCGCCATTTCTTCGTTTCATTTAAAACGTTCTCGCTTACTTTCTCTTTACAGAGATTAGCTCAATCTCGAATTCCTCAGTTAACAAAGAAGGTCACCACCACAACAACAGCTGATGGTTTCGTACAGGTGAGTTCAATCTATCGCTCATTACAAATTTCATGGAACCAATCATGTTTGCGGGGAGGGAGATTCTTGATGTCTTTTAGACCACCTGCTATCAAAACCATTTCAGCATGTACACGATGAGCTCGCCCAACCAACTCAGGTGTCTACTACGACTCGAAAAGAGGACGAAGATGCGGTGTGGAAGGTAAGGGTGCTACTTATTTCACCTTTCTTTAGTCCTTTTACTGATATTTAAATCATTAACTCGATGAGCATCAAAGAAATGGCAACCATTACAGCGAACGGTAGCGATGAGGCAAGCGCAGCCAGTTACGGAAAAGACTACGACGACGACTGAGACCTCCACCGTTATGAAGGTGTGTGTGCATGAAAATAGGTTTCCCATGTTTTTGAACTAATAATTATAGCTCACTTAAGCTTAAGATTAATTACCTTAAAATCCCATAGATAAGAGCGGTATAGGTAATACAATATGTTGTACAAATAAAATTTAAAAATATTTTTTTCAAAATCGTTTTTACCGGTAAATTAAGCCGCTCTTATCTATGGAATTTCACTGATCGAATGGGCTCTTCAAGTTCTATCCAGAGATCAAATTCCGGCATTTCTAGAGGGATTCCGGCAGAAATTCCGTTAAAATCGCTATTTTTCCATATGAATTGTTTATTAAGTGGGCGGGGTTTAGAGTTGAGGGGCGGAGCTTCTTCTAAACTTCTTCTCCGATTTTTATTTATCCATCCATCAAGTTAGATAGGTGACTGCATTCAATTTCAATTTCATTCCAATTCATTTTTCACCGGTAAATTAAACCGCTCTTATCTATGGGATTTTAGGGTATTTTACTCGGAAGTCTGATTAATTAGATAAGTAGAAGGTTGCAGTAAGTAATCAATGCTGCGAAGGTAATCGCAAGCGAAATACAAAAAAGAAGAAATGCTAAAAACCTTTGAAACATTTTTGAGCTTACGAAGCTGGCGTTCTGACAGAATACTAGAAACTGTAGGAGAAAATGGGCAGCGAAGAGTCGGGCGCGAGAGAGCACAGCGGATGCACGAGTCGCAGACATCACCCAAGTGAACTGCTACAGAGCAATAGCAACAATACTCGGCATGTTGGGTTACGTAACCCTAGCGCCATTGTCGCGCGCGTTGGAGCCTTAAGAATGCATTCGCCGCCTGAAGTTCAATCTTATTCTTTTCGTACATAGGTAGGGTTGCGATCAAAGTTTCGCTGAATAGTACTTCGTGCATAGCTTTGTTCTCACCTGAACAATTCTCCCAAGTATGGATACGGTATGCCTTTTGCTGGTTTTAAATCATTGAGTCTTTAACATTCAAGGTGTTTGGGATAGAAATCTCGAACTTATTTTGGATCTCTTTTTAGAGAAGAGAAAGAATGTACGGGGAACCATTCCGGTGAACACTTTTGACCGCTACTGTAGGACCATCAGACAATCTACTACAATTTTTTTGAACCCTGACGAGCCTCTGCTGGTCCGACCTATAATATGGTGGGAGTGCACAGAAATCTCTACTACCCTGCTTTTACTACACGTAGAAAAGCAAAAGCTTCAGATTCGAGTTTTCATTTTTCATTCGAAAGGTACAGCGAAGAAGAACGAATGGACATTCATTGTCTAATTTCAATAAATCAAACAGTTCAGTAGATTTTTCTGAATTGATATGATCTTTTCAGATGGGAGCAACTCGTCCAGTGCAGACGGAAACTACTACGGTTGAGGAGCGAAAGGAGGAAGATGAGTCACGATATCGAGACAGCTTCATTGCGGTGGGTTACACATCGACTTATGAAAAACTGTAAAACTGAGAAACTCGAAAATTAGTTCAAAGACGAAAATTGCCTCGTTAGTCGTCATTCTTTATATAGTGATTTCTCAAGAGATCTGAAAAGCTGACCTATCTGTTTATCTATTTATAAACCGCAGAAACTGGCGAAATCATTTACTGAATTTAGATTGTCACCTGTTTGTTTATGTGAAAATTTATTTATTCTATCCGTCTTTTGTTTATTTATTAGTCCAGTTGAAGAATTGAGGACCATTAAAACCGAAGAGCAGCAATCACTCATTTTATGCTCACGTTATAGGCATCCGAAGGAGAAGGATTCTGGACCGATGGCGCCTACACTACCTCACCCAGCCCTCCGCCAGTCCCGAGACATCGATTCCTCGAAGAAGAAACGTATCGCAGAGAGGCCATAGATATCGGTACTGGAATTTTATGGCCCCACTACATATGTTCAGATATCCATTTACTTTTCAGGAAGAGCAGCAACAGAACCAGAATTCATTCGTCCCCTCCACAAAGAGTACACGGTGGATGAAGGTGGCAGAATAGTGCTTGAGACAGTATTGATGGGTAATCCACGACCAAAAGTTCGATTCCTTTTCAATGAAAAGGAGATCAGAAAAGAATCGACGTTCTGCGAAGTGAGCTTTTTGGTACCCATCTCATACCGTCAGCTGTCACCCATGATCGGTGTTTTTTTTACAGATTTTGATTACCAACGACACTTACTCTTTCGTTATTGACAAGGCACGACTCGAGCACGCTGGTTTCTATAAAATCACTGCTGAGGTGAGCTTCGGTTTTGTTAAAGCAAAAGTCCCAGCAGGGTGGGCGTGGTCGAAATACCCTTGACCGATTCCGACCACGCCCACTTCGAAGTTGATCAGTTTTCCTAGCGGATTTGTAAGGTGACTTTTTTGTTCAATCAGGCTTCTTAACTAGCCTCGGAGTAGGCGTGGTCGGAATCGGTCGAGAGGACTCCGACCACGCCCACCCTGCTGGGACTGCTGCTTTATGGAAGTTAAATTTTGTAATGACACGTCGCTGAAGGGTGGACTTAGTGGTGTAGGTGGTCGAGCCTCGCCCAGGTCAACCAAACCTTACGCCTCTCCGCGTAGGTTGAACGGCACCCACGTAGCTGGTAGGCGGGACACATGCCTGTACCCTTTGTATCCGGCGACCAGGTGTGTGTCAAGTGCAGGCTACATAACACAAGTGACGACAGCCTCCACAAAATGTGATTGTTTTCTACCCTCAAAATTACTAGTCGGTTGCAGTTGTATTCTATCAGTAATTACAGCTATCATTTATCATCTATCAGCCATCACTACAGACTGACAGATATCACGGGTCAGGCCCCACTCGGGGATGGTTCCTCAAAAGTCTTCGTTTCTGCTCTTTCTGGTCGATGACGCAATTCTCATAATCAAGTATTGGGAAAGCGTTCAAAAAATGCGGAGTTTTTGGAATCCAATCCCGAGTTGGGCCTTGCTCCGGCCCCGGTTTAGTTGAAGGACGTCGTCATTGTGTTGTGGAATCTGTACTGCAGAATTCCTGGTCGCTGGATACAAAACGTACATTGCCTTGCCCTGCTAGTCCCTACGAATTGACTGCTAGTGCAATTCTAAGTAGAACAGGAATACGTGGCTTATTCCAAAAAGGGACTGATTACCTCAAGTGCTCTATGTTTTTTTTTTCATTCCATGTGCGGAATCAGGGCAGATTTATTTTCTGGGTTTTAAAAATCACAAGGATAAGGCGACAGTTATTGAAATTCCCGAAATCCCCCTCAAATTGCTAAATCCCGCTGACAATTCTATAGTCCTGCAATTGAGAGGGCTGACAGAACAGTAGAAAAAGCGTCAGGTATCGCTCAATCCGCTCTTGTGATGCGCCGCACGCTCAAACCCTAGTAAGAAGCATATTGGTGGTTGAACGCGTATATGAACGGTACATTTTTTACTAGGTCTGCCAAAGTTCAAGCTACTGCTTTTGTACTTTCCGGCAAGTTATGTCTACAGGGTGGGGGGGGGGGGCAATAAAAAAAAGACATTTTGTTTCCGTACTCAAATCGATTTTGTCGCACTTTGCAAATTCTAAGCGAGTGCACCTAACTTAGAATTGAAGAGCACACATTACTTCATAAGAAATTCTTCATAGTTGCCATCTACGTGGGTGGTATCAGAAAAAATTGCCTCGGAAACATGGTGCACTGGCCGAGCTCAATGGGGTCCTCAACGGATCGTGTACCATTACGAAGGTTTCCGAAAGGCGGCTTCCGAGGAGGTTTGCATACTTGGAGCTAATGCCCCTAGGAATCTATCCCACATTAAATCGATTCAAGAATTCATGCAAGAGCTTCAGGCTGAATTAATTACTGTAGGCCACCTTGAGCTCGACGACGTCGACAGATGACGTCATATTCTGAAGACCGTGAGGGCAGTGCATGAGGGCAGGCGCCCACTTATAGAGGGACATTTAGGGGATATTTTGCTGAAGAACTTCCGTCAACGACGGCAACTTCTGTGAAGAAAAAAGTGCCGAAGTGCGACATGAGCAAAATGTCTTTTTTGGCCCCCCTGTATATTGGCCGCACTGAGACAAGTGGACGTTCTAGTGAACACGTGTAGAATTCATATCGGAATCTGATCCTAAACTGAGAGCTGCGCTCCTTGTCACCATCTTTTCTCCGCTTGGAGGTCCAAAATTTTAGGATTAGTGTTCCCGTTTTGAAAAAAAACACAGAGCAAGCGAGCATTCAACCACAGTGTGAGATCTAGGCATCCTATGTTACGCAATGTGATTCTTAAATGAGCACAAAATGCAGAAAATATCAAAAAATAGCATCATGGCTGAGGTTTCAGAACACCAGAGGCTACACGGAAACGTTGACTATGCTGCACGTTCGTCCTAAGTCATTGGTGAAATATCCACAGCAGAATGGATACGTGGCTCCGTCGCAGAAAGTCACCGAGTACAAATCGCCAACGGAACACACGACGGTAACTATTAGATTCCTGTTGTATAGTAACAAATTAGAATAGAGGCTACACGGGCTACTGGAACAAGGTCAACCGTTCGTTGAGGTTCTCCCGGCGAGGGGTAAAAAGGGAAGTCGTATTTGTGGTTTCTCGCTTGTAGGTCCTATCTGTATTTTTCTCATGAGGAGTTGACATTGTGGAAACAAATAGATTGAATTGCTGAAATGGTGGAAGTGTGTTCGTTTCCGGAGCAGTGAATTAGAATTTTGCTCTGGGAGCAGTATAGCTATATGTGGCCCTCTCCCCTTCCAGAACTTCACATTTTGTAGGAATTTTGAGGTTTTGGGCCGGAGTGGAAGGGTGTTGGAATGCGTCAGCTGATGGCAGGTTAAACGACTCCATCACCACCACCTCCCGTTGGAGGGATTGTATGGGAAATCTCTCTGTCCAAAGGAAGGTTGGGGTGGCGGGATGAGGGTTGTAGAAGTTTCGAAATCGGCAACAGACCGTTGATACTAGTCATAAGATCTCCTGGTAACTATTCTTTGTTTTCAAGGTAACAGAAGAGTTTGCTATGTTCGAATATGAACAACGACGGCCGCAAAAGCATGAAACAACACGGCTTGTGACTCCACCTCCAGCGAAGCGCTTTCAATCTCATCGGCATGAAGAGGTACGTAGTTGTTCTGAATACGGCCACCATCAGTACAACAGCCCTTTTTAGTCTATTTTAATAGTGATTTTTAAACGTTATTTTTAGTGTACTTTATATGTGGTTTATATTATTTTTTATTATTTATTATTATACTTTTAAAGATGATTTTTTATTCGATATATTTGACTTTTATTTGATTTCGAGTCTCATTCGGTGAGAGGGAGGCGTTGCGATTTAGGGCGCTCAACGCGTTCGACATAATGAAAAACATATTTTTTATTATAACGCTTAATTTCATTATTATATTATTATTAATTATATTATTGTATATTTGTAACGGTTTTCATTGTGACTATTGTTATTGTATTTATTCACGACTAAGCCTCAAAAAGGAGGGAGACCGTCGGGTTCGTGAGCAATACCCACTTTTCCCCAAGGGTCTTCTTCCTCCTGCAAGGCAGGATCCTAGCCGCTCACTGAGTAAATGTTACTTTTCATAGACGTTTACGTTCTCCAGAACAAGAACAGGATCTCATGCAGTAAAAGGGGGCATTGCGGTACACTGTCTGCTGTAGTGCCACTTTGACCCATGCAGTCCTTTAAAGGCAGAACTTACGATGAAAACTCAACCCATTACAAATTACTGTAGGGATGATAAGTAGTACCGGAAAGGAAGCGGAACCATGAAAAACGGCTCAGAACCCGAGAAATGGGACCCCTCTCTTTCGCCTTGATCTCGGCACTGATGAGACTCCCATCGCTGTGCCCTCTTCAACATAACGCTCTCTCCGCTATCCAATCACTCGCCGCGTATAGACCTGTGGCGAGTGATTAGACAGACGGTGGGCGGGGACAGGCGGACCCGCCAAGATTGAGCCCTGCTAGCTCTCCGAGGTCAAATCTGCCGCTGCCGGTTGCGTGCCTGTCCGCACACTCAGGATGTTCGCCGGTCTCCCCACTAGGCAATTTCTCCCTAACTCGACCTTCGTCCTTTCCGTGGAGTCCTCCTTTAAAGTTGCGAGGTGCTATCAGCTTTATTCCTTGGTTATTTCTTTAGATGTTTTGTGTGATGTATGTTTTCTTGTGCTAGATGACATGAACGTTTGAAAAAAGTAGTATTCTCCTATTGAACAGCCAGGACTAAGCCTAATAGAAGGGAAGAAGACCTTCCGTGAAAACGGGGATTGCTGGCGGGAGCGGCGGTCTCCCTCCTTTTTGAGGCTTAGCCCTAAACATTTACAATGATATAATATGCTTTCCGTGGTTTTCAACGTGTTGCGCGCCCTAAATCGCCATGCCCCCTTGCTGGATGAGACCCCAAGAACACATTTGTTAACATGAAGAAATAATGTAGAAATTAAGCTGATAAGAGCTCGTGACTTTGAAGGACTCCTTGAGCCAAACTGACATTGGAGCAGATTGTGCACCGGAATGCCCCCTCTTACCGGATCCTTGATTTGTTTTGCTATTTTTCAACAATGTTGGTATATCAAATCATGACTAAATCAGGAGATAATGTTTAGGAACGACTGGAGCAATACGACATCGATCAGCAACAGAAAGCCGCCGGTCATCCTCCCCATTTCACGCAAACGCTCGTTTCGGCTGTAGCTGCTGACGGAGACTCAGCCAAATTTGAGGGTATTGTAACAGGTGAGCCAAACGTCAAGTTGCCAGTTGAGTCCGAGCAGGCATCTTTGTGAATAAGAATTCCTCTTGATAACCTCAAATCACGCAGAAGATGGGTAAGTTTTTGGGCTGCTGCAAGTTCACATCGTATTTCATGAAGCTTCCCACCACTTCCAGAAGTGGCTTTTCATTGAAACGCTCCTCCGCAGTCATTTGAAGCAGCACCCTTAGATAAAATTTGTGAGTTTACAGCGCTCGATAATGTAGTGAGAATGCCAACCAGACTAAAAAGGAATAAAGAAGAAAGGAAAATTGTTGATGAAGCCATTCACAAGTATCCTCTCTCGGGAGGAAAAGGCCGGGCTGGAAGAGTTGTGCGAATCTGCTTGCTCCATGGTTCTACTAAACGAGCGTAAATTCAAATTTAAATTTGCGGCAACGCCATAATATATGCGCGCGAGGTATCTCGTCCAAATGCTAGTCGCCAAATGCTGATTTGGAAGACCCTAGCGCCATTGTCGCGCATTTTTAAGCCGCAACAATGGCGCTAGGGTTTTCCAAATCAACATTTGGCACATCTTTGATACTCGTGCACCACTCTATCCCACTCATTAAACAGATTCCTCGACACGACTTCTGATGGGGGTCTTGCTTCAAACCACATGGAGGGACCGCATGTTGTGTAAGCTGAGCTACAACGAGCGCCTCCATCGTGTGCAAGGTTGAAGCTTGCACCCGGTGGAGGCGACTCCCGCATTCAATAGGACGGGGAAGTATTCCGTACCTCCGTCGTTGGTTATCACTACCAGCTCGTATGGTAAAAAAAACCCTTGACTTTTACATTTGCTAGCCACCACAATTTTGAGAAGACTCATGCGTCACAAAGCGACCATGTTCTGAACAAGAGCAGAACCATGACGTGTATCAAGAAGGGTTAATCGGCTGCGATTCTTCAGCAATTCCTTGTACAACTAACAGTGAATTTATTAAACATTCAGGCTGGCCGGCTCCTACAGTGGAATGGACCAAAGATGGTATGCCGCTCACACGAACAACGCTTCCAGATCTCGATATCAGCAATATTGGAGGGCGGGTCTCATTGCTTTTCAAGGTCGGTCATAAAGAAGAAATGTTTCTCGCTTTGAGCGTTTTGCACCAACCGATGAAAATAAAAGCCTATAAATACAATGTGAAAATGTGAAAACCAAGGGGACTTCCCATAGAAGAGTACGACACTAGAACGGCACAAGTCCTCGACCAAGATTTACAAAAAAGTCTTCTCTCCATGCAGCCAGTGCCTATCCCCTCTTCTATAAACAGCTTGACGGCCTGCATCTTGAATTTCGCAGCCGAATGGGGCCGGCGGCGCAAGTTTGCGAGTGCGTATGTCTTCATTCAGCATGATAATAATAATGAATTGTAGTAATAAAATAGTACTAATTAATGATTTCAATAAAAAAAAGTCAAAAATGATAACATTTGATAGAGCTTACAAAGCTGCGGTTTACTGCCGATATCCGCTAACCGTTTCATTGCGTTACACGTGTGAATGCTGCTAGGCGATGGTGAATCCACCATGGAACTTGACGAATGATTTTGAATGGTGTTGCGGCCTTGTAACTGGTAGCCAAATGCCCGGTAAACAAAAGACTCGGGTCGTTCTGCTCACATCTCAGCGATCTTGGAATATCTTTCGAGACGTAAACACCGGCCTTAAACAGCAGTTATTCAATAAGTAATGGTCAAGCCGTTTTCGGCGCTATCTATAGAGAGCCATCGTAACCCAGGTATGTAGAATGTGGGGCGCCAATGCCCGATACCCGACAGGAGCCCCTTGCGCGGCGAAAGATCAAAGACGAAGACCCCAACGGACGAGTCGCAGGGCGTATTGTAGCGATTCGGCGTCAAGTTCATGAGAATGTTCCATAGTACTTCCCACATTGCACAGCACGTGCTGCGACCCGTCCCCTGGCCGGTCTGCGTCTCTGACTCCTCGCGCGCGCGACGGGCGTCCTGTCGGGTGCGCAGCAATGTCCACTCTCATCAATTTCCAACGCTCTTGTTCGCTTTTTCTGCGTTGTAGCTAGCCAAACAATAAAAGACGCGACTAACCAACTTTTGAGACGATTTGTTTGATGAGAAAAAATAGTTGTTTGCAAAGACACAAAGTGTGCAAAATTGATTTTATTGATCGCTACTGTATGTCCAATGAAGTACCTGCGATTTCATTCACTCTTATAGTGTACATATTTTTAGAAATGTAGCACTGTACACAGTGGCAAGTACATGTGTACCGCAAGGAATGCCAGCGGTGTGGCGACGAGTAGCGCTCAACTTGTAGTAAGACGTAAGTGATCTTTCTAATCAATGGAGTTGAGTACATGTTTACTGCCTTTACCGTATTGCAACACCCAAAGTGGAGTCAACCTTGACAATTACCAACACTCGGAGGGTTCTTATCAAGGTTTCCGGAGTGGGCGCATTTGGTGAAATCGGTATCCTGCTATTGCAAGATACTGTGGGTAGAATTTGTTGGGGTGTCTGGAAGGAGTTCAAAATTCTCAAAAACTTGACAAATATCGTAGTTAGTGAATAATTATATGTACACACATACCCCCCTCCCCCCGCTCAGCGTTTTTTTGTAGGGGGATTTAGGTTCTCAAACTTTAAAGGGATCTCAGAAGCAACAGCCGACCCAACCCCTGAAATTTGAGCTTGATTGAATGAGCTCTAAGTTCTACGAATAATGTGTTCGTTTAGCAAAAACCATCGCTCCGGACTTCATTCGGCGGCTCATTAGTGAAGAAATTGCTGAAGGTGCGCAACTCAAGTGGACTGTCAAAGTAACTGGCGATCCTCAACCAAAGGTTGATTTTTTTGCTTTCGTTGCAATTTTCAGAACACCGTTTTTCAATCATATACAATTTTGATGAAATGTTCCTGATCTCATTTATTGGAAAAATTCTCCGCCTCAAATTCTTCCGGGAAAGACCAGCAGGATGTATTATGTGTTATCCTATGGGACGGCTTTCGGCTGCTATGGACATCGAATTTTGCCCCCGCTTTTTTATGGTGATCGACTATTATTCCTTGGTTATCATAAACCTCCAAACTAGTTTTGATTAAACTTTTTTTGAAGTTTTCAACTTGACTGTCATGATAATTAAGCGCCTCCGATTTTGAGATCAGTAAGTATCACCGTAATGTCGACTCATGAATCTCAGGAATTGATGAACCTAAATCAACAGTACAAGCAGGGTCGGGGTGGTCGGAAACGGCTGCAATCCTCTTGAACGGTTCCGATCACCCTCTTCAAAGCTATTCAGCTCCTAGTCAAGATGTGTGAGTGAACAAATAATTCACCTTAGAAAGCCGCTCGGAAGGGAGCTGAACAGCTTCGAGGTGTGCGTTGTCGGAATCGGCGAGGGGATTGCAGCAGATTTCGACCACGCCTACCCTGCTGGGACTGTTGCTTTAATATGCTCAGCCTCTAACGA
>KZ345204.1:61204-73116 GCA_002352805.1 Teladorsagia circumcincta
AGGGATGTTTTGATGGGTTGTAAGGCGATTTTGGCGAAAATAAGAAAACCATAAATATGAATAGTTCTGAAAGCCGTCGTCAGTTGTGTTATTTGGTCTGCATTTGCAGATACACTAGGCTGCCGGAAACCAATTGTAGTCGGACTTACGTTGCTGGCATCATATTCGGTGTCCTCATATATGGTGCATAGTTATGCACAGCTGAGTCAGGAAAATAATCGCCTCGATGAAGTGGAACATGGAAATTGCCTAAAGTACCAAATAATAAGTATGGAGAATGGGGGTACACGAACTTAAGAGATCAGTACCTGTCAAGACCGGCATTGGCAAGTGGGTGACATACTCGGATGTGAGGTCGATGCATGACGACGGTCTTCGCTGATGACTAAGAAGACTATTAGATTCTCGTAAAAGTCGATGCATCATGGGGAAGTCGCGCAGGCGTTCCGTGCTCAACCCTTCCTGGAACGAGAAAAATTAAATTTTAAACCAGATTTGCATGTCACTCTTCTCCTACCTCATCAATAAAGTAATCGTGGGTGGCAAATTGTGTGGCCGACGCTGGAGGAAATGCCGGTTGACCTCCAGCAGCTTCGGCGGCCATCGGTCCAACAGCAATTGACTGGACAACGCTGGGCTAAATTGGAGAATTTTTACGAGAATTTAAATCATTGTCGGCTTTTCAGTGTTTTGCGACCGATGCTTACTTGAAGGTGAAGATGTGGATTGAGTTGAGTGGTGGTAGTTCTTTGGATATCCAAAGCTCTCTCATAGGGTGGTGGATCTCTGGTTTTTCCTCGAGGTACGCTCGAAAGCAACGAACCGCTTGGTCCATCGTCGGCTGTGCCCTGGAAGATTGGCAAAATTCATTTGAGAACTTCAACAGTGGGCTCAGAGTTGAAAGAAATCATCGAATAACTCAGTGGAATATTCAATAAACAAAAAGTTATAATTCCGGGTACTTGACAGGAGGCCTATCGCGCGGCGAGAAGGCGGAGACGCAGAAAAGCCGCGGACAAGTCGCAGCACTTCAGTGTCGAGTTAAAAAGGATGATCTAGTACGTCCCACGAAGCGAAGTACGCGCTGCGACTCGTCCACAGCACGTCTGCGTCTCTGCCTTCACGCCGCGCGACAGGCCTCCTGTCGAGTACCCGATATTTGCTAGGAAACCTCCATTATTTCTGAAAATGAAGTTGAAAAGAATAATTTCCCGATAATTCTCTATCCTACATTCCTTGTCATGTTCTTTTACCATTCTGACCGACTTTCAAGGAACGTATTACAAAAATGTCTTGTACATTACGAAACCCATCTTTCAGTACCGCTTGAACCAGTTTCTCGCCGGAACTTACCGTTTTTCTCCAAATACTTCGAAGACCATGGAATAAATGGTAATCAAACGGTGCAATGACTGGCAAATAATAAATTAAGTCAGTGTACCCCATCATAACCTTCAGTCTTTATAACGTCGTTTTCCATATCTGCCACCGAACATTTTCAGAAAAGAAGAGCCTTTCGAAACCAGGAATGGTCGGGACGTCCGAGACTCTTTGTCAACTTTTTTTTTGAGTGGATTCTTTTTGCTTAACAAAGCTTGTAACCGCTTCGTCTTATTCGAATGCATAAAATGACTTGGAGCTTACCATTGGGAGACGTACCTTCTCATGTTATTTACAGCGCATCACGAAACAATGCCGGGATTAGGAAAAAACATTATGGAGATCACCTAGAGGTGAAGATGCTCCAAGGTCTAATAACTTAAACTTATTGGACTTTGTAAACTAGTCTCAACAAATCGTTTTAGCTCCCAAGCAGGATCAATGTCTCATCAACCACCCCCCCCCCCATCCCTCCTCGACCTCTATGGATGTGACGATCGAATCCCCACCACCAGACACGAAGGAGATCGCTCAGAATATCCCTCAAAACTCCTCACATACGAATAAAATTTCCAAGGAATTATTATTCTTGGTCAACTCTGAATGAGACCCCCTGCATCGCCAATGAGGCCCTCCCCGGCCAAACTGCACGAAGGGTGTCCGAATGTAAGCTCGGTGTGGTGGCAACCGAAGGTGGGAGGAAGTAGCACCTGGGTACAGAACCCGACTTTAGCAAGTACTGCTCGTTATTTCAATCGTGGACTTATTCGGAAACGCATTCCTTCTCAGTGAGACAGGCAGCATTGAATAGGCAATACTTGGCGCCTGATGAGCAAGGTAGGCAATCGGGCGTTTATTTGGTGGACGCGTCTCAGACGGCAACAGTACTACATTTGGGCAGGAAACAAGACAAGGAGCGAAGAAAAAAGTAGAAGATTACATTAAAACTATAAAGTTGAGGGTAAGCTGTCTTTCGTCTAGGACGATGAGAAGCGCGGGGACAAGCAGTCGGAAGGCTAAAATGGATTGAAGAACGAAGGCACCATCATACCACGGACGAGCAAAGATTTAAGCAGTCGAAGCGGTTTTGCATGTCTTCAGCGATTTTGATGCGCAGAAAGGGATATCTGCGGTTTATGTGAAAGGCTCTATCCCACCCACCGAAGAAATCAATCACCCGATCTCATGCTGGATTGTTCCTTTAAGTACATAACTTCAAAAACTGAAAGCGATCACAAGCATCGAATAGATGGGAAAAAACATGAAAAACTCAAAAAATGAGAAATGTGGAGTGGAAAGGTGTACCGGTCTGTGATATCCGTTAACAACGTGGTAATGAGCTGGCATGGAATGAACCCTGTTGATAACGCCATTAGCGGATTTCTTGGTGAATAGTCGTCCACCATTGGCTGTGATCTGACTGTCCAGCAGCGCCACGGCCACTGAAGGATGGCCCCACAACTGAAAACAGGCAACTTCAGCTGAGTTTTTCTCCGTTCATTTCTCGGTGAGAACAAAAGTCTCACATCAGAATCGATCTTGGGTTCACTCCTCGCCTGGCCGGATGCGCTCAATCTCTGCATCTGATGGTCGGTAGTACTCCATTGTAGAGATGGCATCACGACAACGTTGCTATAATTTACTCATTACCATTTGATAAGTTATCAAGCACATAAAAGTAAAATATATCTACAGAAATGATCTCAGACAGCACTAAATCTGTTGAGAATAAACTTATTGAGCGTTTAAAGCCTATTGTTGACCGATTAGGTGATAGTAAATAATCAAACCAACAGTGCGAACACTTACCCATCGTTGTCTGTGCGTTCATCGATGTATCCTGGAGGCGGCTTGATGCCAGCTGTTCGTAAATCATGAAGAGAGACCGAGGACTGTTGAGGGAAAGTTGATCGCAGCGTTGAATCAGCATCTTCAGACCGAGCACAGCCCTGCAGAAAGACAATTTTTTGAGACCTCGGAAAAATATTACAGCAGTCAGGTACCTGTTCGTGATGACAGCCATGAAGCATCGTTTCTGGTAGCATTTCATTAGAGTGCTGAACCGAGTCGCTTCGCGACCCACCCGAGGACGCGTATTGGATCTCTCCCTAAATATAGTTCACTAGAATAACTGCCAAAATCTTTGAATCCCTTCAAAAAGATGGCTAAACAGAAGTAAAGTCTAAGGTACCTGATACGGTATACCGTACGCTTCGAGAATGTCAAGATCGGTGGTATTGATAGCGGATTTCAGGTTGAAATTGACGTCCACCGGTGCGCATCGTGTGCTCGTTTCTACCGTTTGAGACGCAGAATCCACACTTGCAGGCCGTCTGAAAAATGCAAATGGAAAAATAATGGAGAGCAATGACCACCTTTTTCTAATTATAGCATTGTAAACTGCGGTGGAAAAGCAAACTAAAACAATTTTGAAAGAGTTTCGACAATTCCAAATTCCTTTCCACCTATCACACCCTACATTGAAACCAATACCTTCTTCGCCTGTGGTCATTTTAATCTTTAACGAATGACTTGAAGGAAGCGGTCGCGCTGACGAAAAGCGGGTAAGAGCTCTTCAGTCTTCAGGACAGTGTCGAGGGAGGGTCGTTGAGCCGCCATTCTACGTATTCCCAATTATCACCTTGCTTTTCTGCTGATGACGTGCAGAGCTCTTGCTCGTCTACCAGCCACCGCAACAGCTTCCTTCAACCAGTAAGTGAGACAGAGAGTAATGAAATACCGATTCATGTATAGCCCGCCCCATCTATCTAATGCTTCTATAGCTCCCAGTTACTTACTAGCAGACTTGACGGAGGGGGGGGGGGGGGGGGTGGGATGGAGAAACACTTTTAGAGTGTTTGCGTAGCCCAGCAAGTCATGCCTAGACAAAAGTCATATTATGGGCTGCTGGCATTTTTCTGAAAATTCATCTCACAATCAGAAGACACCGATTATCGTTGGACCATTCAGCCAATTTCTCCATCTAGCAAGCTGTCAAAATTGGACGTACATGTTTGTGACATCCGCGGTAGGATGTGTGATGAAGTCATGCGGTGCTTCTCCAGAATCAGCTTCCGCCGATGTCAACCTCCGCTCAACGTGGTCACTGGTGTCGCTCGTTTTGCTTGACTGACTGGCAGCACGCTCCTGTCGAATATCTGAAGAGCAATACATATAGCTTAATTTTACTTCTTCTCGAGCAGAAATTTAGCTGTTCGACTGAAAAAGGTTTAATTTCAATTTAAAAGGAGAATGGTAAACAACTAAGGTATTTTGCAATTTTCGCACTTCGAACTGTTGTCCCATACTCGTAAACTGAAGTAACCCTTGTGATTGGTTCAATTTGCACCTAGAGAAAGGAAAAAAGGATCAAGCATTCAGGGTTAGCCAATCGGTCTTCGCCACGCATTCTACTTCCATTCAGAATCACAGTGAAATTATTTGAACGCGATTTAGCCTGTACTATAAATTGCGAGGGCAACCCGACGTAAAAGTAGGTTTCTGTCCTCCTAACAAAGCTGGTAGCAACTAAGCAGCTCCAGAGGAAGATAAAGTTTGGTTGGCTTGAGCGCCATACCATCCAGGGATAGACCCTCAGACCGTACGTGTGGTAAGCGGGGTGTTCCCCAAGAGAGAACACCCCGCTTACCACACGTACGGTCTGAGGGTCGGCGAAAGAAGAGACGCAGATGCGGCAAAGGACGAGTCGCAGCGCGTGCTCAGTGGTATGTGACGTAATGCGATACACTACATTTAACCTGACGCCTAACCGCTACAGTATGCGCTGAGACTCGTCCTTTGCCGCTTCTGTGTCTCTTGCTTCGCCGCGCGATGGGCCTCTTGGGGGACACCCAGTAAGCGGAGTCACTCAACTCTACATTTTTGCAGCCCCTTGCGGAAGACACTAGTCAAAAAGGAGGAACATGGCTCTGTCGCTGCCCAGTCATCCCGAGAAATCTGAGAGAACGTCCAGCGAAAATAGCAGCTCTGGAACCTAGACTTTCTTAGCATTTGAAATTTAAGCCCCTCACTTCGGCACGAAGTTCGTCCTGGTGCATTTGAGATCGATGACATACACATTCTAAGAATCAATAAAGTCACCATAACAGAATGAGAATTGATACGATAAAGGAGTGGAACCAAACTGTTTCAGTGCTCATTCATTTCATTCAGTCACAGACTGCGCCTATCAATACAATACGGGAAAGGGCAAGCACGTGAGCACGAAATGTGGGCAGCCGGAAGTGCTTTTGTCGCTTTTTCGAAACACTTTGCTTTAACAAATAGCATACACAGGAATCGAGATCATTTTGAGATCTCTTTGAAAATACTCAAATACTATTTGATTAAGAATTGAAAAATTGTGCATCAGACCAAAATTCAAAGAAAAGTGTGTTGAACTCACGCTCAAGTTCCATTTTCTCGATTTTTAGGTCGAGGTTCGAATCGAGCTTTATGCGAACTCGTTGCTTGGATGATACCGACCCTTGACCTCGATCACCAGAACTGCTCAGAGAGTCGCGCAGCAAGGAGTCCGAGTCTAAAGCGAGTAAGTTTGATGACGGTATGAAAAGGAGACGATTTTAGACTTACCCTTTTCGATCTCGCAGTTATTGGGCACCGTGGTGTTGGTTGACGATGTCGAGACTCGGTCGACGCTTTTCTCCTGGAAGAGTTGTGGAAGCGGAGCGATCTTACCATTTTGATGCGATAACACCAACAACGTCTGATGTACTGCTCGACACAACTCCAACAGATACCTGTAATTCGAAGTTAAGTTGGAAATAAGGTGAGTGAGCAACTCAAAAAACATACCGAGCTTTGCTCTCACTCTGGGCATACAGGCACATTTTGGTGGTGTCAGCACCGACAATAGTGAGCTTTTTCCGATCGAATGAGAGCCTCGTTACTCGGTTCCACGGCAACGAACGCAACGGGATTCGTTCGCCATCGTCACCAATGTCACACATCTCGATTCCTCTGCAAATTACTTTCTGTTACAGTAAGTTGGGCTCGAAATTGAGCTGAATTCAGCGCCAATAAAGGTTATTTCCCTGGGTACTCTGGATGGCACATCTCGAAGCTAGACGATTCGGGCCAGCTTACTAATGAATTTGTTACTCAGGAAAAAGGTAAGCAAACCAGCCCGTTTGGGATTTCTGCTGGGGCCGTATGCCGAATGTTGGGGAGGGGATGGGATCGCTGAGGTTGACAGACTACTTAAACATGCTCTGTACGGTAGGAGAGCGATGATGGGAGTGGTGCAGCTACGTCCGAAAGGGCTGGTTTCCTTAAGTCGGGACTGAGCCTTGGAGTGGGGGAGGATCTCGCAGGTCCGTCCTCTCTCCAACGCTCAGTCCTGAGGTAAGCATCAAATCGAGGCGGTTCAAAAGACCGAGCTGAAGTAGTCTGTCGACGGTCGGGACCTCATCTCTCCCTCAACATTCAGTATACGGCCCCAGCAGAAACGCCAAACGGGCTGGTTTGCTCATCTCCTCAGGAAAAGGTTGATCAATGAAGGATAATGACCCTTTGTGTATGGTGCTGGTCCGCAAAGGAATAAAATTGGTACTACCACAAATATGTTGCTTTCGTGTGGCTACTAGCGCAGGCTAGACTCAGCGTGTAACTCCAGAAATCATGGGATCGTAACGAAGATAAATTCAGAAAACAGATAAGATGTTCGTAAAAGTTCTTACTTGGCATTGATTCCAAGTACGGCGTTATCAACAGTGTCCATTTTATGCCGTCTCAGACCGTACAGATGGCAATTTAGGGCAAATGGTGATCTGAAGAAGAAAATGTCAATTTTGAGGTGAGTAAAAGCCGAAAGCTGATGAAAACCTGGGCAGTACATACCGACTGGCTTCAAAAGCGAATTTCATCATCGCCTCAACTCGACTCATATCCTTCAGGTCTTCTGATGCAGCTGGCATGTACTTCCGTACGTACTCCAGTCCTCGGACGTCAATCACCCATATGGGAAAATACTGCTCGGCTCGAAAGTAGCTAAACATAAGGAACGAGTGAGGAAGTGCAAAAAAAAAAGAGAAGAGTTCTTTTACACTAACGAAGACTCCGCTGAAAACAGTAGCAGTAAGTGCTCACCCTCCAGGATTGTTTCCTTTATCGACTTTCAGAGCCAACGCTGCCATTTCCCAGCATCTTTCTTCGGAAACACTATGGCGACTAGCCCATTGGTCAAGAAAGTTGTCCTTCAGTTGCAGGTAGTAGTGTTCCAAAGCTCTGGGACATCTGAACTTGTTAATATTTCGGAAAAACGCTTCCTAAGTTTACTAAGAGGAGAAAATTTGAGCTGAGCCAACCGCTAGTGCCACCCAACTTGACGTGGAAGCCGGATATTTGAAGTTCCATTGAAGGAATTTCTCAGATTTTGCCGAATTCTTTTTCTCTTTCTTTCTATTTTCTTTCTTCTTTCTTTTTTCAATTTTTTCTTTTTTTAGAGCATCAGCAATCGAAACAAGAAGATTCCCAACCCAGACGCTCGCAGCAAATATGTGATAACCGTAAAAGGAGCTAAAATGAAGGGGTATGCGACTGTTGAGACGACTGAATCTTCGAAATAACTCCAAATTCAGCAGAAAACTCTGAGTTTCCAGAAAACTGATTCTTCTCGTGTTTCCCGAAAACACGTCCCCCTCTCGCCCAAAAATGACCCTCTCCCTAAATTCTCAAAGTACAACTCCATTGGGAAAATCTTAACGAACGAAAACCCCGTCCGCTACTGGTATCCATTTGAAAGCCTTATACTATGTAGATGAAATTGAGACTGGATTAACGACGTAGCGATCGTTTATTCGAAGGACTGCAGATTCGCTTTCTAGGTATAATTCCTTCCTCAGGTTCGAAGTTTTCTGGAAATTTTTTTTGCATTTCTGTTGTCGATACACAACCTATAACTTCCTATCGAACTAGGATTCATACAAATCATTGATAACATGCTAGTTCAACTTATTGACCATAGGCATCTCTTGAGATGATACCACAGGCATGACCTGGTGGTATCATAAGTGTGCTATTAGAAGGGTTCTGCCGTTGGCGCCGTCCGCTCTTTCATCCCTGATTTTAGTACCACCGCTGGCCCCCTACGGTCCAGTAGTTTACGGTATTGCGGACCGTCCACTTATCCACTTATTGTGTATATGAACAACGTGAATCTTATATCATGGTCGATCTTTGTACTAAACGTAGTAATAAACCTTTATTGCACGTTCCTAGTACAATCTTCCTTTAGAAATCCACCAAAATTACGATATAGCTAGTCTGTGTACCCATACCCGAGCACGGGAAACTGACAACTTTTGAATGTCACTCCCAACTTTTTCATACATAACACCGCATGGCATGATTCATAATCATCTCGCAATAATAAATAGAAGAAACACTTTAAAGTGGTGGAACTCACGTCAACAATCGAACTTGGTCAATGTAAACACGAACTCGAAAGTACAGCACGAGCAACGGGCGATTTTCAGTACTTCGATTATGCTGAAATTCGCAACTGATGGTGAGTGGTATCTCTTCATAAATTTGCACGGTAATGGATTGTTTAGCCACCAATCCGAAACCTTCAGAACGGTGGGTAAGCTAAACGAAATAGTCGCAAGAACGCGTATTCGAGAAGAAAATAGAGAGAATAATTGAAGGCTCATCGTATACTGTATGATTTCCTTGAAATAGCCCATAAGAAACAGGACCGTCATTTGAGAGAAATATTGGTTCCCTTGGAGAGAATTTTTCACAGTAGCTCTGCAAAGTCTCGGAGAACGTATGTAGGAAAGCTCCAAAAAAGGACGAGCGATGAGAAGCTGAGGGAACAGAAAGAGGAAATCACATGAATATCATTTTCATATAAAGGGGCAGCATCTCGGATGGGGAGGAAAATAGAGGAAATGGGAGGAAAAGTCAAAGGCTTGATGGAGAAAAAAACGGATTTCTACGCTTCTTGTCAAGTGATATTATCTATCCCGTTTTCAAAGTTCATACCACACTTTTCATTGTTAATAGATAGCCCAAAGCTCTGCGGCCGATCAAGTTCTTTGCGGAATGCGCCATGCATTCCACTTCAACTAATTTCTTTAATGCTATGGCCGGTGAAGTGAATTGTGGAGCCACGTGATATGTAGCACGCCCGATTCACCATCAGTGTTCTTAACTTCCCATGGATTGATCCCAGAGGAGAGCAGGCCTTCTTGGTCTAAACATGATTCGATCCACCAATTTGACGCTCTGGCTGTGGGCGTTATGGGGGATGGGGGAGAGGGGAGGGGGTTCTAGAAGAAAATGACAAAAAACCGAACGACCTTAGACTCTTAATTGAACCTTGTCAGTTGGCTTGGCTGGTTCTTTATCGGAATCCCAACAACTGTTCTACGAATCTTTCAGGGAACAAAAAAATGGTTTACACCGCAAACTTTCGCACACGCAACGTCAGTCTTTATCATTGGAACTCGTGTTCCGGCTGATGTGCATTTTATCAAATTCCAGTAGCCAGTTGACAAGCAAAACCGTACAGAGAAATAAATCACAGACCTGTACGAATACTGCTTCTTTCACGCAACAACCGGATGCTGTTTGGATGAAGAATTTGACCGCTAACCAGAAGGTCTTTAAGATGGTGAACGCTTTTTCAAAGCGCTTTTTTGCAATATACAAGGACACGTGCATGGAACATGGAACAATGCTTCATTCTTCGAAACACGGGTATACCAACAGCCCCCCTCCCCTTGGTACCGGCAAGGTAGGTAAAATCTGAGAAAGCAATTCATGCAACTGATCTTCTTATCGTGGCTACGAGGAGAAAAATTGAGTAAAAATCCCAAGCCCCTCGTGTGCCACCAGGTCCCCCTCACCCCTCCTCTTTCTTCCCCTCGTTTATTTGCGCTCTTCTACTCAGCAATGTTCTGACCTTACGAGTTGGCGAAACGCACGGCCGCACTACCAGATATAGATAGGCATCTGTGAAGAAGACGCAAAACGGAATGGAATGCGAAGAAACGGGCGTGATCTATGCGAGATAACAGGAAGTGCCGCTACGAGAAGGAGGACGTGTGGAGAACCAGAGAGGACACGGAGAGCGGTGAAGGCCGTGGAAGACATTTGAAGACACTACTGCTATTCGCTCTACTGATGCACTGACTTAGTGCAACATTTCGCTGCCTTCGCGGTAGAAACTGGGCCTTTCAACGAAGGAAGAGTCGAAAGCTTGGCCAGAATAAACTCCCCCTCCCCCTAGGAGGCTCTTGGTAGGAGTAGAACAAAAAAAAACAGTTGCGGAAATGACGGCGTTTCAGAATGAGGGGCTTGTATAGTAATACAGCTGCGGATAAAGATCAATTCTGACGAAGAGCAAGATATACGTCAATCGGCTTCTCAGTAGGAAAAGAGACTTCCTTGAGAGGCTTCTCCCTTCGTCTCTGAACTTCTCGATCACTATTTTGCCTCATTTTTGTCTAAGATGTCCTTTAAAGGCTCATTCCTGACAAGCACCAAACAAGTGTGGATCACTAGGTTCGAAAATGAAAGTAGAAGTGATACTTTGAATGACTAATAAAAAACACCAAATAAAATTTCCAGGAACCCTTGAAATCATATTGCGCTGATTGCGTGGGCGGCAGTGCTCGAGAACTGGCGCCCTTCCCATCTGTCAGCCTTCTTCTTGATTACGTTGAGGAAGTGGAGCTGATCAATGAGAAGGCCGTCAATATCTGAACCAGTAACCTCCTACATATCTGATCGCTGCGATACGATTTTGAGGATTTTTTGCCGGTAGTTTGCTCTCTTTCATTACTGATCGAGACAAAATAACGCGTTTGCTTTCTTTCAAAGGCAATAACTTACGTAGATTCTATCACGGAATATGTTTTCAAGACGGCGCAAGTTTCGGACATGGAACGCCTATCCGAGGTTTTCTACACGTTGCGCTGGAACGTGCATGAAAGCAATGAACCTAGTTCTCCTGCGCGGGCCTGAATACCCGGGAAATTTCCCTTTTGGGAACAAATATGGAACTCTCGTCCATGGGATAACAAGACTAGTATTGAGACTAAGAGCTTGAGAGCATGATTTCAGCAAACAAAAGGGTAAAGACCAAAGGGGTTTGAGGCACTAAAAATCAGAATAGGAGAACAGATAGGTCAAGAATAACAGATCAACACGCTCACAAGACATGCCGCCTACTTGATGCAGAATCCGCTGAACTCCTTTCGGACCAGGGTAAACCGAGACATTCAAAAGTTTTTACCACCTTCCCACCTCTCCTAAGACGGTCTCTAACGACTCCCTACCATCACACTCCAGAGGGATGAGCACCCACGAATAAAACCCCCTACCATCTACCCCATACCATCACGGTCAACCACCATGGCTGTTTCTGTCGTAGTATTTCCGCTAACCCAAGAAGAAACCCCTCTTTCGCAACCATGAATTCTTCAATTTCCAAAAATACGACCCTCTTCGATATTTTAGTTTTCAGCAACCTAATAAGACTTCCCCGCTCCAAATCGCGAACA
>KZ345205.1:9828-21451 GCA_002352805.1 Teladorsagia circumcincta
TTTTTAGAGCCCCCGTGACACTGTTGCTTTAAAGGATCTTTTAGCAGATTTGGACGGTAGATCTGCGAACAGCGTTCAAAAGCACACAGGCGTGTCTGAGCGTACACATATCCTCTTGAATAATTATGGCAACCTAACAGGTGGGATCTTTCAGGGCAAGCCTCGCCTTCTTAAAACGGCTTTGTGCATATTGTGGGAAGCGTGAGGTACTGTTAACGGTTCGTTCCCCGTGGCGACTAAATTTTGCATTTGGGTTGGCGCCTTTGGGTGATGCCAAATGAAGCTAAATGTCGAAATCAGATGTCATATTCATCGTCAGGACCATCTTGAAGCTGACAAGTGGCCGCCAACCTTGACTGCAAAATTCAGTCGCCGCGGGATCAAACCACTAAGCATCATTCACCATTTTTCCTGAATTACAAAAACCGTTCAGTGAAAACGAAACATGACTTTGTGGTCCATACATGCGTCCCTGCAATATGAAAGAAACTGTTTCCAAAAAGAAAGCGTGGCCTGTTCTGAGAGACCCCCTCGGGAGATTGTTTCCTTGCTAGATTAGAACCTTCAATAACAATGTCGATCGAGGGGTGAAGAAAAAATATTTTACTAACCCAAGATCCGGGTTTAAAAAATGCGACTGCAAATTCATATTAATGAACGAAAGCCGTATGATACATGAACAAAAATGGCACTCTCACAACAGAATCCCAAATATAGACAAATTGCTAAGTATACCGTGATTTTTCTCATTAATCATAGTGAAGAACTCACCACACAGATGCAAATCCACTGAATTGCGAGTTCGACTTTCGGTGGAAGAGTGCACCTCAGCTGGAGGCTGTCAAATGGTCCACCTTTGTAAACACAACGATCCACATAACATTTGAGTTTCCTTCGAGTAGGCTTCACCTGGAAGCATTGCTTTTTCATCGCACATATCTCATTGACTTAAAGATGAAACGAACATAAAAAATGAACATAAAATTCAACGACTTATGTTTATCTAGTGAGAAACTCAATGGAATGTACCTGAGCTGCATCAACGACGCACCCCAGCTTCCTTAACTTTGACCACAATATTTGCAGGGGACGATGCAGCTTGCCGTCGGTATCTGTGCTATCAACAGCACCAGACGATGTCGGTACAGATAATGTGGAATCCTACATAATAAAAATCTGAAGGCTTCATAGTAGTGATGAATTGCGAAAAACCTGAAGCTCGTCATCAATATGAAGAGAGTCGTCAGAAGAATCATCCATGGTTCCTGAAAAGTCGATCAGAGCGAACTTCCTTTCCACAGTTCGAGTGGATGAAGCCAAAGGGTACCTGAGCTTTCGTATGCCTCCTCAGACCTGAACAACATAAGTGATTACTCAATTATATTCACAGACCTAAATTCAGAACTTCTGATCCCTAATCAACAGTTCATACCATCTTGAAATAAAATTTTTGTGAAATGATCATGTTAATTTAGTGAGATGCAAGGCGAGTTAGAAATGAACTAAAAACCTACGGTGTTCGTAGGATGGTTCGTTCGGGAGCGCCTTCAGAAGCTGAAAAAAAATAGATGAATGCTCAAGATGTGCATTAATAGCACAATATTTCTCATCCCATATGGTCCCATGAAGCGACCACAATTGCAACATGAATATTGAACATAATTAGAAATATGTTTGAAACAAATAACAGACACGTACGTGCCGGTGAAGGCTCCAACGATAGCTCATGACTGACAGGTTCGACTTCATCACCCATTGTAACTGACAGTAATGCGTGAAACTGTGAAGCTAAACACAGCTAGACTTCCAAATAAGCTGCGGAGCAACGATCACCGAATTAACATACCAAAACAACCATGGCTGCGAAGCGATTTTTACTACACGTCTTGACCTGTGACTAATAACTATTCATATTTAAACTAGCTATACATATAATCATCAAGGAGAGATCGATGACTTTGTTAAAGCTCGGTTTTTCTCTGGAAAACGGGTGGCTCGAAAAGATATTCCATGTAGACTTCGTACGGATCGATATCGTCAAACTTGTGAAATGAGATCGGTGACAGCCTTCTGGAAATTTATTCTGCGTGCAATAAAAACGAAAATACAATCAATCAATGAAATGTAAAAAATGGCCAGAAAGAGAACATCGTACCGAATATATTGGTCTGGATAGTCGATCGGACGAGCTTGATGGAAAGCGGGATTGTGTATTATGGCTACGTCATTTCTTTGAGAACACATACCTGTAGCAATGTACGAAACTGCATTGATCTTTACTTGAAAAATGCATTCGTACGTTTTGGGAGTTTTAGAAAGTAGGGGACAAGAAATGGATACGTATCGATCAGGAAAATTGGCAAACCGACGTGTGGAAGAACCAAGAACGGTTCGGTACGTCTCAAATCGATCGACTCTGCCCTCTTCACTTTGATGAAGGCTTAGTGCTTTCCCAGTCCTAACACCGATGCGCACCATCCCCTATCCTACTCGCCAAAACCTTCAAAACCGTACGGGCGCGACCCAATTCCATACCAATGATCATGTCGTCAGGTGCATCATCAGCAGGACATGCACATTTGGAAACTATGGTTCGAGCTGCAGAAGGGGAAAACACCATTCTAAAATATCAGAACAATCAATTAACCTTGAAAACTAGAAAAAAAAAACTGCGTCATTATGTACCCCGCTCCGCCAGTCGGGTAGTCATATCCGGTGGCGCCAAAGCTAGAGAATCCGTAACCATATCGTTCACCTATTATGATCTGTAACTGAAATGTTGAGAAGGCAACGCTACTACAAGAAAAATAAATATCTTAAAAAAATCATGCACGGGAGCAACATGAGTTTATCTCACCCCTAAATCGTTCGCCTAAGCCAAACCCCCAGGTGAGAACCATAAGGACGGAAAGTTGCGCAGTTGCGTTGCGTTGTTTCGGTAGATAATCCTCGAAACAAGAAGAAATCCACTCGTCTAAGTTGCGCTGCACAACTGTCACAAACGGTAACAGCAGAAAAGCTCCCGCCTTTCCTGGAGTGTCACCACTAGCAAAGGAGCCCTTCAAAGCATTCCTTTATCAGAACATTTTTTTGCATGCTGAACGGCTCTCACGGTGGCTGCAAGACTGAGCTTTATTTTCGTCGAGCGGCTCCTAAAGGCTAAAAAATGATGGAAAGAATTTGCTTGGAGTGAGCCGTTTTAACGGATTTCGGTAAGAAATCTAGGTGTAAGGATTATCGATGGTGCCTATAACGAATATGACACCAACGGTTGGCGCTATTCGGATCAAATCTGAGAATGCAGCCAAGCCTCAAATGCAGAAACTGGTCACCACCTGGAATTGAACTTGGACCATCTCTTTAACATTTTTTTCACTCTCTCATGGCTGCGGGATCATCTCTCATAGGGAGCCATGGTTCACCATGATTCCCTATGAGATGTAGAAAGCCTTTTTGAAAATCGTTCCACCCTCAAGACCTCCCTTTGAGAACAATTTGACTTCTCACCTATGGGAAGAACCTTACAATCTTCTACTGTATTACTATCAACCGATCATTTTTTTTTGATTCTCCAAGCTCAAAACTTAGAGCCCTACGCCTTCGATGCGTTGCCTAACAAGAGACCCCTACCCCAACCCCTCTTTCTTCGTTCTATGAGCTTCAATAGCTCCACCCAGAGATCAGAGTGGACAACATAAGGTGGCTGTTAGAGCTTGTTTCTTCTGAAACCTATTATTATGCACAAAACTTTGTACACTGTCTCAAACGGTCAACTCAATTAAGAAAAAGAGGAAAATTCCCGTGATCATTCAACTTCAACATTGCTGAACACTTACAATTAGTCATATGCTGTTTTAAGAGAACACGCGGAAAGTCTCCTTCAAGCCCTGGTAATACGTGAAGGCAGACAATACATATATACATACAAACCTTTTCATTGCTGTCATAGCACGACAGCAGACGAAGTAAGCGTGGAATACTGATCAATGTATCGTCATCGGAAATTAGCAACCATGAAAACTTTTGAGAACTAACATCAGCGTCTAACAGATCAACAAAACGTTTCAATATGACAAACGTTTTGCCACAATGCCCTGAAAATTAACAAACTGTGAACTCCGCCCGAACTAAAAAATGACAATGCTGATGTGAGGGCTACAGGACTGAATTGGCTGTTGTTTTCGAATAATTAGGGCCACTTCGAGAGACACCAAAAACCATCTCCATCGTAAAAGAAAAACAAAGTGGTGCACACAGTCATCACCACAGTGGGAGAGAAATATGTAAGAAGGCAGTAATTATGAGCTCTGTCGCTTTTAAAGACAATCACATTTGCTAAGGATCGGCAAAACTACTCCTTTGAAGGGATAAAGGATGAGGCATTCGGCATTCCAGTCAGAACCGTAGTGGTTTCTTGAATGCAATTTGGCCTATACAATGACTAGGGGGGGGGGGGAGGCAGCCAATGCGCGAGTCAGTATTTTTTCCACACAAACAAGTATGGTACCAAGTGAGCAACCCCAGACGGAATACTTGTTGGTCTGGCGGCGTACGGTTCACGACTTCAACCCTAAACTGTGCGCGTATCAAGCGGTGCCACTTCCTACTACTCAAGTTCCGCCCCTTCTCTGGAGAGTCTGCAAAAACGCTTATATGGCATCAATCTTATGCGGGATAAAAGCGTTATTTTTTAATATCGATGATTTGATGTAATATAAAATTCCGATTGCGGCCGCTTGGCAGACTTCGTAGACAAGTATATCTTCAGCCAAGAAACCCTTCATCATAAGTACGAAGCTACATAATTTCTTCTATAAAAAGGACAGAGAAGCCTACAGGAAAATGTCAAAGATAATGAGGTGGAATATCAGATTAGTATAACACACCTCGTTCTGTATTAGGCACTCCAGAGTCAACAGTGGGAATCACATTATTTACCAAATCACTGAAATATTCGATAAACGGCAGATGTGCACTCCAGGTTCTCTTGATCACTGGTACTAAAAATTGAAAACAGTGGTCTGCTACATCAGTGAAGCAAGGACGCAATCCAATCACAAAAGAAAACAGTTGAAACGGAAAAGAAAACCGTACTGCGGGTAGTGTGATATTCGCTGAACGTTTTTACTCCCACGAAAATGTCCTGCGGCTTGATCAAAGGTTCGTCGGTACACGTAATTTCCTAAACGAAAAGTTGCTTTGAAACAAAAAAAGAATGAATGTACAGAGGTGGCTCTCGCCATAGGACTCTGGTCGGTTTCAGTAGAGCGGCAGAGCAGAGCCCTCACGTTGATGCCGTCAGCACCGATAAAAGTCACCCAACATGGGAATCAGCGGAGGAACGGGGGTCTCATTTTGCAAACTTGGGGCCGTTTCTCTTAGCTCTCTCTACACAGCTGACCTCTTGGCAACTCTACTTTCTTTACCAGCAGCGACTAATTTATCGTAAAATCTGCATTCAAGTCACGTCTTGGTCATCGCTTCCAGAAATGTAAGAATCAACTAGAAACTTTACTTAAATGTGGTATTGTGGACACTATCTCGATCACTAAACACATTGCCAAAAACAAAAAAAAACATGGTCGTTTACCACTTGGTAAAACTAGATGATTTCCATGCTTCTGAACCCACCAAGACCGTTCTACATGACGTGCACGTCCCAGGGTACTGATACACAAATCTGAGGCCTTCGTCGACTAAGTTTAGCCCGATGAGTTCTTTACCCTTATGAGAAGTTTCGTGAAGCGAGATTTAGGAACACCTCTACTGCTCGAAGGATGCACCAAAGACAGCCATCTTGTACACTTTAAAATAAGAAGTAAACCACCCTGCTAGAATGTAGCCTTCTTCGGAGGTGTCAATAATTATATCTTGCAGGTATTCAGCGGGAAAGCATTGCTCGAGAGGTAATAGTTAAAATGGCTGAAACCCGCAGCAGCGAGAAAAGTCAAACATGCAGATACAAAACCTTAGGCATGATTCGGCGATGAATTCAGGTGGAAAGTGCGACACAAGTGTGATTCGCAGAAGTTGAAAAAAAGTTCAGGACTGGATAAAGCAAACTAGCCTCGTATGAAATTGCGCAACCGTCCACTTTCCGATTACAGAACCAGTCTGGATAAGATTCCAAAGATGTCTTGCATTGCCGCAAAATCAGTTGTGACAACTAAAAACAAAACAATATTCTCAAATACAACATAAAAATGAGTCAAAATATTACAAATGTCAATAAGGCTCCGCTAATTAATGCAAACCTCATGCTTCGCATCAATCGCGAACGTATCTGTTGCTTTAACAGCAGAAGAATTCATTGCCACAGCTAAGCTAAAATAATTCCAATCTCATAGTTAAAAATAGACAATAGCATTTGCTGGAAAAAAGTTCCCGCTGAAGAAACCTTGTCAACAGCTCTCTCGACAAAACAAAACCGGCAGCGAAATCAGGAAATAAAAACTTCTGATCTCCGTCGTTATCATGCCCATAGAAATGATGTATGATAGTAGGACTGAAATCAAGACTTGACAAAAGTGATACAAAAAGAATGTCATAAAAGGTTGAATCACCTCTTATCGTAAAGGCCATGTCCTAGGAAGGCTTTTTTTGTTGGATCAAAACCTTTCAGAAATGAGAATAATGTGGATGCGTCTACAACAGACTCTGACTCCAAGAAAACATACCACTGCGATGGAGCGAGCGTGGATATCCTTAATATCGAGGAAGATGACCACAGACACAAACCAAAAAGGACTGACAAACAGAAGAATATTAAGGCCTCCCCAACTATAGATAACCTTCAGCCGATAAAATAGAGCAATGAGGGAAGCTTGTCAAACCTACTGAAAAGCGGCCACAAAGCCCAAAAGCCGACAATGTCCGGGAAATCAACGTGAGGAACAATAATCTCAACACCCTGAAAAAAAAACCCGATGATTATATCTATGTCGGCCATATTTGAAACCTACCTCTTTTAAAATTTCGGTCTGCTGCGAAATCGAGTCCTTAAGCGCAGCTGTTTTCAGATTATCGAATGCTGACCGCTGCCCGAGAATCACAAAAGTTACAAAACCTGAAATATTGCAGGTAGTAATTCATGAGGAGGCGGGAAACGGGTCAAATTGGAGTTGGGAATGTCATTTATCTCACATCTCTGACGTAGACAACAGCACTCGCAACTGATGGAGTGCAGGCTCCCACCACAAATAGTGCGAAAATGATCTGAGTAAGATGGATGGGAATAATTCTGTGAGTCAATACTGCGGCTATGGTGAGGGAGAAAAGCTGTTCCTCACTAGACTCATTAAAAAAGGATACCAAGCCGCCATGGTTCGGTTACCTTGTAGTCTCTTATATGTTCCTTTGACAACAGATGTACTTTGCAGTCAGACTCGGCGATTTTGCAATAATGACAGTGCTGTCGCTGACGCGCTTGCACGATCGCGGAGTTCATCATACCCAACGATTTTTATTTACGATATGCCTAATCGCGACCGCGCTTGCATTCGTAACGTCTGACACTGAACTATGAAGCCCGCTGTAGTGCGTGCATATATTGCGAAGCGCGCCTTTAGTGCGAAGTATGAGTACCTTAAAACGATGAAGTCCACAGCGCTTGAAACGCAATTATCTACTCATGCAATGTAAAAACGAAACAAGAAGATAAAACTCACTGGATTGTGTCACGGCCGAGATCAAAATCACTAGGGCAGGCAACCAGTAAATCGGTGCACAAGTCATTGGCAGACTCCTGTGTATTGGTTAGTCATGAACGAATCACGAGTGTGAGATTTTTGTGCTGAAAACCACTCAGTATTATAAATGTGAGGAACATAAAAAGATGTGCCGACAAAGTATGGAAACGTACGAGATCAATAAACCGAAAGGGTGATCAGGTGAGTGGTTCAAATGCGTTCCCCCAGTTGCATTCAATAACCTGAAAGCTTTCTAAAACTTGAAACCATGAATTGTATTGCTGAGCCAGTAAATGAACACTAAAATTGTCGAGATGGCATTTATAGAGCTGGACGGGACCATGATAACCAAAGTTCAGTAAGAGCAAGGTGAACGAATTTATCACAGGCATAAACTCTGCGTTCACAAACTCAAAGGTTTGCTTGTTCAGCGTCATTGATAACAAAAGATGACGATATAACATTGCATACAATGTAGTTAATAAATTAATAAGTTACTGTGAAAGGTCAAATGAGTGATTCGCTCTAGAACCTATGCTATACAAACCAATTCATCACACTTGAGAAAGAACTGTAAATCAATATTGGGTAGTCGTAAGCTACCACTATAAATTGCGCTAAAATTAGTGACAGAGAATGGTGGCATAGAAGTCGACAGTTCTAAAATTCGGATAGCTATAAGGAACTTTGGTACACAGCCGAATATACAGTGATCCACGCGACCATGAATGTTGCGAAAGCGGATCCGAATCCTTCCTTAGCCAGCTCCCAAAAGCCTCCTACATCGTCCTCATCTACCTAAATTAGGAATGCAAGTTACAGCGATATCAAATGTGACTAGAAGAGAAATAATTGCCACGAAGAAAGAAAACAAAAAATGAAAGAATGAATTAAGAAGAGAGATTTCCGATTCTTGTCTTCTGCAGTGGCATATTTGGCAAGAATGGAATTATGATTGTTTGCGAAACACTGAAAATGGGACGTTGACGTCTTCATAGATGTCGCTTGTCAGGCTCCTCATCGCTTGGCAGGCTCCTCAATAAACAGCTAATAACTACTGTGATCTACACATGCAAGCTTTTGCAACATTGCAATAGGCTGCCCCACCCCCGGAGCCCCCCTCCCCTTCCCTTCTCTACCTTAATCTTGGGATTCTCACCTCGCGACTAAAACGTAGAGTCTAATTACTACCTGATGGCGTGATGTACGATCGCATATCTGCGAAGTTGTCTGATCAGCACGTATTCGCTTCTTATAGGGTCACAAGCGAACTCAAAGGGTTCCGCGATGTATGAATGATGCGTGATTATGTCCACGAGCAAATACCTTGCAGGTCAGCCGAAGAACTTGAATATTTTGTGCATCATCAAAACGCATAAAGAAAGACAGCAACAAGGCTAAGAATCGGTGCCAATCGACTTAAAGTCCGACACTATGTGAAGAAACTTAACAAGGACATGAGCCCACCTGTTGATATTTCACTACAAAGTGCTGAGCAACCATGGTTGAGACTGCAACATAGGCTAGAATAGCCAATATACCATGCATTGAGAAGGCACCAAACGCGATACCAATTATCAGCGATAACAACTGAATGCAATATGCAAGGAACTGGACTACTTATGGAATACTAATCATATTTTTAATCAGCTATATCACGAAAAGTGGTAGTTATCAACACGTTGACGACAGCGCGCGTTTGGATTTTTTGGCTACGGTAGAGCGCGCATGCATAGTCGGTCGTCCGATCGTAACGACAACTCTCGCGCAGCATTAGATGCGTATCGATGCGACACTTACGATCGTCATGTCATCGTCGATCGCATCAACCGCGGTCGCATAGGGGAGGCGACACGGCTATACAGTGCAAACTCCATACTCGAACAATCCGACTTACGGAATACCGTGACGCGTTGCCACGTTTTGTTTGGGTTTGCATTGGATAACCGGTCGCCTCCCCTTTGCGACCGCACTTTTATGCGACACTTACGATCGTAACGACCGACGATCGACTATGCATCCGCCCAGACAGGAGCAATTTTGACAGCGCGGTCAAACCACCCCACATTCGTAAATTTTGAATGATACCTATGCAAAACATGAATAACATAAAACAAATTCAGCAATTTTCAATGCGTGAAGTTAATCTTGGTGGGACGTGCGACGGCAATGTTGGACGTGGTGTGCAAAGTGGTACGCGTTACCGCGTCACGATGTCGTCAATGTGTCAAATGAATATAACAAAATTGTCTGGATCGCTGTTTTCAAAACAATTACAAACACATCCAATCATTGCACACTTCGAAAACTATACTTGAAAGCACCCTACCTGCTTTCCCCAATATACAACATCCAGCAACTCATCTTTGTCGGACCAATCGCTACCAGCACGGAGGGCTTTAGCTAACTGAAAAAAAACGGTTTTGCAGAAGAAAATGATATGGCGTTTCTTACTCTCCTGCACTGATAACCTAGTTACGGTTCATATGGCAAGCTATCGGTTTGTTCATAGTTAATTCGAAAATCTGCAACAGTTTTAACCCATTGCGTACCGCGTGCTGCACATGGTGAAGCACGCTGATTTGTTTCCGTGTGGCCGCGTGCTGCACATGGTGAAGCACGGGTTTTTGAAGGGTATTTTCGGCATTTTTTCGTGCTCTAATCTTCTAGCAATAGAGACCTGAATACGGAGAATAACATATAAACGTGGGACTGCGCAATGCGAAGGAATTCCTAAATTACTGGTATTTGCTGTGAAAAACTCTGGTCGCACCCTTCCAGTTTTCTCGACAAATTGTAGCAAATGTGAACTGTACAAAAATAAACATGAAATACTGCAAATGTATGAGATATATGTACAGTGCTCATATAATGGATGTTTATAATATAAATGAAAGTTTTAGATGGATCGCACAGCACGCGGCGGGGGTCTAAATAGGCGCCGGCCACACGCGACGGCCAGCCGAAAAACGCCGCGGTACGCAATGGGTTAACAGAAGTCCAATACCAGGAGGACTTCGAGTTATCACAACAGCACGCTGACTCTAAATTAGCGCTTTTTTACAGCAAATTCTTCAAAACACAAATATGGGTCTCTGTTTGAACTCCGACTCAAGTCGTCAAAAAACGAACTTGACTCAAAGGATAGTAAAAAGTGTGAGGCAAACTATCATACCAAGAACAAAGCATAAAACCTTGGGTATCAATCAATTCAATTTCGGGATTCCCACGCATTCTACTCCCATTCAGAACAGATCGCTATTTTCATCCCCCCAGGGGCCGTATCCTATACTTCCCTAGGAGTCGCGTCCCCCGCCACTGATTCTATCCTTAGGCTGGGGAACACAGGAATGCGTCCAAGGACCCGCCATACTCTGCGTTTCTGGACGTAAACAGGAGAGGTTAACTCACGCGTTCAATGGGGGGTTTAATGTATAACGCAACTCTATCTCCTCTAATTTAGGATAGGATCAGCGGCAGGGGACGCGTTTTCTGGAGAAGGATAGGATAGGGTCCCAAAAGACTGGCACCAATTAGTCAACTCCAAATGGCAGGCCCGGTTGGGATGCGTGGTATACCAAGAAATGCTTCAGGATTTGATCCTTAGACCGTTCCTGTGAATCAAGAAAGAGATAACCAACGAAATAATGAACGTAGACCACGGATGCAAGTGAAGGTGAAAGCACTTAACAATCCAGCAACCGAAACAATAGGTCGCCAACTTCTGGCTGCGTATTTCGTGCCTCACTGATTGCGTCCGAGGATACCGTGGTTTCGTTATACATTTACACTTTGAATCAAATGGTGTCAATAAGTGCTACCAACAACCATTGTGCGTGTGTATATACAGATGTAGACATGCATGTTTCATCCGTTGACAATCTCTAATGTCCAAGCCTTTGTTTATTAAACCGTCTAGAGCAATTCTTCTTGGG
>KZ345205.1:30043-40534 GCA_002352805.1 Teladorsagia circumcincta
TAAGGACAGCGGACCCTGCGACTGCGCGGGACTAACGCTAGGGAGAAGAAGAAGAGGAGTTCCCAGCACACGTGACGTGGGCGGATGCTCGCCCGAAATGGGCGTGGCGCGCTCTAAAGTGTATAGCGTTTTCTGCAAGCCCTCATGATTCGAGAAGGAGAAGTCTCAGGGAGCCGAAAAGGTGGATATAGGTGGGTGGAGGAGTGGGATCAACCGTCACCGGGGGTGGGGCCTGACCAACGTGGGCGGAGTTTGCGTCGAAAATTCATAACTCGGTTCCGAAAGTCCCGCAGACCGGGAAAAAAGTAAATTGAGTTTGTTAACGGAAGGGAGGTCAACTGCTATAGGTGGGTTGGGCATGCAACAAGGTGGGCGGGGTTTGCCAAATTTATTAATTGGTTCCAGGAAGTCCCAGAGTTGGGTAAAAGTGACGAGAGGCTGGCGAGGAAGAAAAAGATAGGTGGGACATGTAGCGAAAGAGGCAGAGTTTACCACAGGATTTATTAATTGGTCCAGAGGCAGTCCGAGACTTTTTGAAGCGGACAATAGGTTGACGGAGAAGGGAAAATGTTCATAGGTGGATGGAGCATGAGAAAACCGGATAGAATTCAGCCTGAGAGGTAAATATTCGTAGTGTATGGGGCCAAATTCGAGAATTTACGCCTCACCACCCATATCGCCGTGTTCATCGGCCTGTCTGTCAACGTGGGGCCTGGCGCTGGTGAAATGTACAACTTCTTAGCGGGTTTTCGATCCATTCGATTGGACGTAAGTTTTTCACGCCTTTTCACTTGTTGCTCTCACGATGAAAGCCATAACATTATTGTTTGCAGCTATAGGAAGCTGAAAATGCGTCAACTAATAAGCAAGTATATGGGTGATTTTCGCCGACGCTGCCTACAGAGCCGAGCTGTGTCCTGGATACTAGAAATTTTCCATCACTTATTACTGTTATATCTGCTACATCTGACACGACCACATCCTGTATGTCACATGTATCTGCTACTCTTTCTCTAACAGTGTGAGCCATCTTCACTTATCATATACTAGGGACAAACCGCTGAAAAATGTCGACGTTTAGTAATATGAATAAATTCCCACATGGCAATTGGCTGATATTATACCTAATCTTTGAAAATGTTTGTATAACAACATGTACTTTTCCAACTTCTATCATTCTGCAGAGAAAGGAGAGAAAGGGAGCGCAAGTCAAATTCTAGTGTGGGCGTCGCCGTCGCCCTCGCTAGCTCTTGTTCGCGTCGCCTCCTTCATTTTCAATAATGAGAGCAGGAGGCACGACAAAAAAAACAATTATTGTACGCTTCCGGTGATGCCTGTGATAGGATGGCTATGCCTGCACCTCCAAACTCACAGCGATTAACGTGAGATTTGAGTTTTCCTCAGTCGTTCTGTTCTGGTATTTCTGTTAATAGGCAATTTTCAACCCCAATATTTGTGACTGGGGACGGCATAGGAAGTGATGATCCAGGTACGTGTGAAGAAATTGGCTCTGTCAGAGGATTGATCAGTTTTTTTCAGAAAACCCCGTTGCTCTTCAGTGTCATTGCACCCTGCCGGTACGATGGCGAAGTAGCAATCTCCCTTACTTATTCGGCAGTGTTCTACTCTGCGTTCAATGTTTTGTAGAATGAATTAAAGAGAAAAATGTAGCGGGCCTTTCAGTGACATTTAAAGGCAGGATTTACGATGAACAAGCAACCCTTTTCAAATTAAGTTAGGGAAGGTGAGCGGTATAGGAGAGAAGGGAAAACCATGAGAAACGGCTCAGAATCCGAGATATGGGATTCATTCCTATCTGGGGCGAGTGATTAGATCATCGATGGGCGTGGGTCGCCAAGCGCGCCAAGAGTGAGCCATGCGGCGAGTGATTAGATCATCGATGGGCGTGGATCGCCAAGTGCGCCAAGAGTGAGCCATGGGGCGAGTTTAGATCATCGATGGGCGTGGATCGCCAAGTGCGCCAAAAGTGATCATGCTGGATCGCCAAGGTCAAATATTCCGCTGCCGATTGCGTGTCATTCTGCACCCTCAGAAGTCCGCCTGTCTCTCCTCTAGGGAATGTTCCCGTTCTCCGAGCTTCGTTCGTACCGTGAAATCCTCCTTTGAGAGATGCTCCGTCGGGCTGTTTTGTGAGTACTGCATGGAAGTGAAATTGAAATGGTAAAGGTATAGCGTTAATCATTAGCCCAGTGATTCGATTGCTTACTACAGTGCTTTTCACAATTATAAAGTCATCCTAAAATTTTGCATTTCCGGAACAAGCAACAAAATGGATTTTTCTAGTACATCCAACTGATTCCTTAGCATAAAAAAATACCTGTGGTGCAATTTTGGCAAGAACAGCTTTTCTTCTAACGTTTTTTTGTTATTACTTTTTGGTTTTTTCACAGTTTCGTAATTATAAGGTCACATTGGGAAAAAAGAACAACTAGCTAAGATTGATGGCAGGCATAAAACAGTTAAAGATTTATGGTTCTTTCTCCCCTAAGTGCAACATCAGATAAGCTCTGTGACAAACTGGAATGAGATTCCAAAGCAGTCGATCATCGATTCACTCGTACCTCAGGGGCTGCTTATTTCAGCTCTTTTGTAGTTTATAGCTGGTGTTCACTCCATGAAGAAGATGCTTCTGAGATATATATCGAAATGCGACTGAAACTTCAGAATAGCCTGTTCGGATCTTCTGGGTTTTGGGAATGCTGCCGCTTCTGGTTGAGTGACTTACATGAGAATAGGTAGTGTAGACGACCTAGTAGTCTGCTCAAGAAAAGGGTCAGATATCCTTGCAAGTCTCTATCGTAATCCTTGAAGTCTGTTATCCAGGTCAAAAAAATTCCTGCACATTTCATTATAGAAAACTCCCACACCTTTAACATGTCCTTCCCTAAAATTGCGAGCGCTGAAGTGGATCGGCCACCACGCAGGTCACGGCGAAATTTTGTAACCACCGAAGCTAGTTGGATGAGCCACTTCCACCCGAAAAAACAACCTGACTTGCGTATATCTACTGTATGGTGCGATTATGACGCAGACTCAACTAAGGCCCAATCTCTCTCAATGTTCACATTTACAGATTTAAGTTGTGCTCCTCAAATGTAGAGGCCAATAAGCTTTAGAAATCCTTGTCGCATTCCTAACAATATCGCTGCTTCTCTTCACCATTCTCTAGTTCATACTTTTCGAGGCAGAAACGTCAAATACGAACGACTCCGATTTCAAAACGAAGTGCTGTTTGGGATCGCCCTAATAACTTTTTGATCATTTACAGTAACCTTTTGAGGGTGTTCAGAACTTGTATTATCTGCAGATATAGTAGTTCTTCAATTATCTATAAACGGAGCAATACTCCTCGCAATGCCTCACGAACCCAACACAGCGCAAGTGCATAAATCTGGTCCCTTCCTCAAAAGACGAATGCGAAACCTCATATCCAATTCTTGGAAGGTCCGAAGCAAACATCCAATTCCACTGTCGGATTTATTGTTTCTCATAGTGCAATATTCCCTTTCCGGGGTGACCCTATAGTTGTGGAACTTCAAAAATCAAAAAAAAAATATAAAAAAGCCTTCAAAGAAAGCTAATTTTGTCAAATTTCGACAAGGGGGATGTTTATGGTGATAAGGCAGTTGGGATTATAGGAAAAGTCCCAATTGGATGCTTGACTCGGAAATGCAAAATCCGGGGGAGATCTGTAATTATACCTAAAACGCCCTGTATTATATTAATCGCATTTCATCCTTGGTCCCTTCTATCGAATTACTCCTCTTCAATATGGAAGTTCTACTTCTCACTCGCTTTCTTTGTAATGGTTACAGAACAATGGAATCAATTGACTGGTAAGCGAACGATTGACTGTTCATCAGTTTTCGCTTCCTCAGATAGAGGTTCACGGTCAATTCATAGATTGAAGCTCGGCCAGCGCAACAAAGCGTTCCGTTCTTCTAAGTTTATCAGCTTGTGCTAGGCTTTTTGAGAAAAGCATACAATTGCACATTCGGTGCCCACTCACCCTGAGTCCCAGTATAATCCGGATCCTGTTCAGATGAATGCCACTACACTTCTGAAGAAAAGTCAAGCGCGAGGCCTATTTTAAACAAGAACTGACCACTAAAGGATGTTTAATCGTTCCCTTTCATGAATTTTTTTCAAATAAGATATATTAGTTTGTCTCAAAAGTTCATGCGTATTTTGAACTTCTTTTTGAGCCTACTCTATTTCAAGTACATTCACTACCTATCATCGTTGTATACACCACCACTATCAGTGACTTGTTACCGACATCCAACCGAGGACTTTCTGCTAATCTTCCAAACGCTGGCAGTCACGAGCTGAAAAAGGCAGTCAGGTCGATCTTGAGTGAATCGCATTTTTTGTCCGCATGAAGGCGGCTGAGCGAAAAGGGCAGATGTCTTACGTAAGAGATCGACTACCGCTGCACGATGGATGTGATAGGAATTTTTAGCTGAGCTTCCATATTTAAAATCTCTTCATTTTCGAGACATGTGGTCTCGGGCGTCGTGCGAACACAATTTTCGAGTTCTAGGGACAGTTGTTGGAGTTTCGCCGTGGATCTCCCTACACTTGATTAATTTATAGCTGAAATGAGGAAGATGTCTCTATTGGTTTAGTTGAGAACGCTCCAAAAGAGGCGGAGCACGACCATGTGCTGGATTTTTTCACTTTTCACCCTTTTCCGTTCGATCCAGCCCCTGGGGATTTGCGAGTGGTTGTCACGAAACCTGTGCTCCTCAACTGTTGAAGTGGCTGTGGTAAACCAGTGCGTACGGGTATAGTAGAAAACAAATTATAGACGGCACTCATGTCGCACTCCTGTCATCAGTGGTCGAATCATGGGAGGATCTTTAGCAAACCTTCTACCCTTTCACGAGGGAGCGAGAAACTCTATGGACTGTGCATACAGCAGGGTGTAGCGGCCACACAACAGGTTACCCCGGTGGGTTAGCTCCCACGAGAAAGCGCAGGCTCTCCATATCCGACGCCGATGACCTGAATAGGAGTTTTTCGACCGGCTGTAATCTCCTAAGACCCATCCATTCTGATAAGGGCGCGAGAAACTTTGCTATTTTCTTTTCTCACTTTGAATTTGAAGAAAGCGATAAGGGAGGACATGATCCGAATAAGTTGTGCAAGTTGTGTCCTCTCTAAAACCTACGAGGGCATAAATAAAGTTTGCTGAAGGAGCTTGTGGCATGAGATCCAAAAAATATGCATGAACATTTAAGACAACCGAATTCTCCAATCTACAACGAAGAACCCCCGAGTGTGCCTCGGATCGGCTCCTCCTGCAAGCTTTCTCGGACTTGCTCTTGGTCCGAATACGATGTGATGACTAAATCTTTTTCACTGCCAGTCCTATTTTGGAGTCATTTTTGTTCACATACAGGGTGGCTGAAAAGTATAGGACGCGTCTTTGACCGCCTGCTGGCACTTGGCCATGGAGTATTTTCAGAGTATTTTGAAACTGTTCGAAAGCTTTGATAATGTGCAAGAAGCAACATAAGTGCTTTGGTCCGAAGTTGATCTGAACTCTCGCTATGAAGATTTTTCTGCACCGACCCATTTCCAAGAGGCTGCCCAATGACGGTCTCTGAAAGTGCAGCTCCAGAAAAAGACTCGGTATCCCTCTTCAACTTTTTAAAGCATGTACGATGCTCACAAGGTGTAAGCACACGTCTCCGGGATTGCAAAAAGTAGAGGTTCAAGAACTGTGCACACTCAGAGGATTGATGCGATCATTTAGAAGAAAATGGCCCACAACGGTTAAGCCAGCTTGCGTCACATCGCTTTTGATCACAGAATCTGCCTTCACCCTTCACAGAAAATCTTGTGAAGCAACCATTATTTGGAGAGGTTATCAACTCTTCCTATGCTGGTTTCTGCTGGAGCAACCCGGAGGATTCCACTGATTAAATGCAAAGAGTTTCTGCGCGAGCTCGAGGTGCGCCGCATCTCCCTTACGAATTGGGTTAATGAGGGAATTTTCGAACTAAACTTCTTGCGACAACCAAAGTCGGAGGCAGCTGTTGTCAAAAAGTGAGAGCAAGTCTTCGAGATAGCGTTTAGCTCACAACCGACTTTCTCTCGAAGGTGTGGTAGTTTGTGACGGAGTGACATCCGAAAGTACAGCTCCATAGGAGTTCATTTTCCACAAATGTCAAAACTAACTCGAAAGCCTTGCCAAAGGCATTAATGAGGTCCGGTATGCTGTCCTAGAATTACGGGCATTTTGCTCAGCGATCGTTTGCTCTTCAATGAACCTGGACTCTCCAATACGCGTTCAGGTCAACCAAAGCCATCCTGAGCGCTCTCTTCCCGGGCCACTGGAGCAAGGAATTGGGACCTTCTTCCTCCAAGGCCCTTAACCCGGTGGACTCCTCTACGTGAGGGCGTTGTAGAGCAAAACCTCATAAGACTTTAGCAGTTTGGTGGGAGCTCTGAAGTTAGCGCTTCAGAAGAGGTGGGATGACAACAATGTTGGCTACCTGCGGCGCACTGCTGATTTTGACGCTGGACGTCAGAAGGCCTCTCTCAGAGCAGAGTCGTCAAAATCAAAGCACCTTCTGCAGAAGTGATCAAGTGGATGAACTCTATCTTGGTATGGGTTCGGTTTTCTGATCGAGTATCTTTCCGGACTTTCACAAACAAAAACATGGCGTCCTATACTTTTCAGCCACCCTGTACATCGGCTGTCAATATTCAAAGCTCATAAAGAGCTTAATAGACATGGTTAAATGGTGTAGAGAAAAGCCAAAAAGGAATCTCTACCGCAGCTGAATCTCCAAATTCGACTTCGTGAGTTTGGGCCCATTTTTTCGACGCGGTATCTTTTTTTTATAATCTATTCACTGGTAAGCTATGGAGACAGCGATTAGTAACGCAGCGCTGAAAGGGAGGCTCTCGTGTGGAATTCTGGGCCCGGCACTGAATGCCTCAATTATATCCCGTAACCACCTCCATTTTTATTGCCGCAATCCAGTGCCATTCCATATTGCGAGCTTTCTTTTTTGTAACTTTCACGAGCTAGCTACAAAGTGTTTTTATAATAGGTCGTAAACATAACGACTACTGCCAAGCAATAACGATTACGTCAACAGCTAAGATTAGCCACTCGGGTAGTGGGATAAGCATAAAAAAGTACATAACATTATTCCGTTTTTCTACGTCAGTCGGCATTGAAGATGAAAGAGTGCGTCTGGAAGCAGCTGCAGAACTTTTTTCTTTTAATTCAATTTCGACTCGAACGAAATGGGTAGGATCCCGGCTTGAGGATGACGTGATACTGGGGATGTGATCCGCAAAACTGCAGTGAAAGGCGATATGTGAAGGCAGAATCACATCGAGTCACTTCTTTGTTCTGCACGATCCTTCCACCCCAATGTTTTGGATGAAAGCTCCAAATACACATCGCACTGCCCCATGGACGTCTCAAGGGAGGCTAAATTTCTCTACGGAAAAATTGCGAACTTCGTGCCAAAAGTGAGCTGAAATCGGCTGCGCCTTTGATCGCTGCTTTCTGAGTTACTGCCAGTCCACTATGAGCGAGAGCTATCCAACCTCTCAGAACCCAAAAGTCTATGGCGTCTGTTCTTCAAGATGCAAGTAATGCAATTTTGTGCCCTTCACCAGCGCATCGGAATGTTCCGAGAGACGCTACTCTAGGAAAGTTGGCGAGAGTTGTATTTCATGCATGAAAAGGATCATCTGAACTGATTTGAACGAAAGCCTAAATTAACTGTAGGCCTTGTGGTGAATGTTTCGATAGTGTTCCCTCAATCCATGACGGAGAACCGCCCCACATTCAAAAGAAAGTGTAGTAAAGGAAAGGATATGGTGTCGTTGATCCTTCCAAAGGAATAATTTTTCAGCTCCAAATTCGCACCCACTGCCACCTTTGCACTTTTACCTGAGAGCAGCTTTTTCTCGATGACCGAAGTTTGAACTCGCAGGAATGTGAGCATCAAACACCAGGTCACCAACCCCACTTGATAATTGTTGTCTGAGGTGTCTAGGCAGAAGGTGTGCCAGTGGCTTTTTGGAGTTGTGTAGCTCTCACAGATAACCCTTCGGATTGAACGAATTAACAAAGGCGAAGATTATCTAAGACGATGCTTTTTTGCGGTAATTCTTTCTTCTGACGTCTGATATCTATTCGAGGACCGAGATTGAGTGGCTCTGAAAAAGGTCTCATTCAAAGGTGAAGCATACGGTAGCCGAGATGCTTAATCCTGCTCGTGAAATCTGGCTAATGTCCATTTTGCAGTCAATGAGTACCACGCTTCCCCGCCGTTTTCCTCATTGTCGAGGTCTCACTACGTGCTCGCTCTCTCTTTGTTGATTGTGCTTCATCATATTGATTCCACTGTGCGGCTTAGCCATTAAAAGGCTTCAGGCGCTCTACGAGTAAAGCAGAAGGTTCCCACTGAGCCAATCTATTGAGTACAACGTCGTTTACCTAGTAGTCTTTGTACTGGCCGCCTTCATTCAACCACGGTTTTCTCAGCCACAATGAGTAATGTTATTCTTTTTCTCTCGCGCGTTGTTTCCCCAAACAATGAGGAATGCAGTTATTCTGAGACTCAATTCAAAATTGTTTACTTGTACTTGTACTGCTTCACTCATTGAAGACTTCCTAACCTTCCTAAATTTGTTGGAACGCTGGGCATATCAACGATTCGGGATGCGCCACGTATCATGCCTCCATCCCCGTATCGATGCATACAATATTTCCATTTTCGCGTGCTTTCTATGCTTGAGCTTGGGATTTCTTGCACCTCCACAAATGTGAATGCGGTACTTGGTCTTTTCTTTTTCCATTCACCCGAAGTGGAATTTGCTTTGTGTCTCCTTTCATAGAGTGCGTACTCCGGTTGTAGCCGGCATAGCTTAAGAAAAGGTATTCTGCTTGAATGGCGGCGGAAGTGCAATTCTCGATTCTCCTCAATAAAACCGAGAAAGCTGAGTAGGCCGAGTTATGTGCTGGAGATATTTGTAGAAAAGGATGAATGACGGTGATAGAGATGATGTTAAAATTTACTGTTTGAGTAATAAGGACACTTCATCGTTGCAGATTTTATTAGGTTTGGCGGGAATTATCCGTCGTTTTCATTTCACACATAAGTTTATTGACAAAATCAAACAAAGACAACAACAAATGCTCCTATTCAAGGATTGCACAGAAAATGTCTCAGTTAGTTACGAAAAACTGACTAGGAGCGGCTCTTCTCGCTCCTGCAGTGATAGACTAGGTAGGTTTGTTTCCCGTTCGGGATTTTACGGCTGCTCATCCTAAGCGTTCGTCAGAAACACTAGGAAGAGGAGGCGCTTGGCGGTTTAGGAGGCATTTCTCATATCTTGAGGTACGTTTAGGCCTTTGAGGAAGACGATCTGGTCGAAACATCGGGCCGATTTATAAAGTTTCTACCTAACACTTCGAAGGCAGAAGTGTTACACACGAATAAATGTGCAATCAAGAAACGCTCTCGAACAGTACTCTCTGCAACTGTGCCTTCACCCGAGGCTTCCTTGTTTCTACGAGCAGATGCAGCAGCATTCGGTTCAAGCTCAACATTTACTCACGTATGCGAGTTCAATGTGTTTCCCTTTTGCTCGCGTGTTAGCTCCATAGTGAAGAAATACTTGAGTGTTGTTAAGGAATCATCTAACTGACTAGCCTCTAGGGCTATACTGCCTTAGCAATGCTTGTGGACTATTGCCAGCGTTTCTTCTCCTTCACCGTGTCTGGTCCCTTGCCTTTTAAATTTTCTTAGGCTTTATTCGCTTTCCTCTGCTTCGCGATAGCCGTAAAGAAGGCACTGGCGGGCACGGGTACAGCTATAGCGTTAGCATTTTCTCACTTAAAAACCGGGAAGGACTTTTGTCGCGTCCTAATATGTGACCATGATCTACGGACAGAAGTGGTGTAGTGACAAGTTGCCCACGGTTCGAGGGTCAAACCTCATTGTCGGATCAAATCCCGCCCATGCCAACCAAACCTCCATCTTTTTGGATCGGTCAACTGGCACCAGACTTCTCTGTGAGGTTAAAAACTTTAACTTGTATTATAAATCGGTTAGCCCAGATAAGTCATTCGGGTGCCCGACAGGGGGCCCGTCGCGTGGCGAGAGAGCAGAGACACAGATGAGTAATCGGGACAGTCACAGCGGGTATTGTAGGGACGAACTCTGGTACACTGAAAAATTATACTTGACGCTAACTCGCTGTTACGTACGCGCTGCGACTCGTCCACTACCCCGTCTGCATCTCCGCGTTCACACCGCGCGACCGGCCTCCACTCGAGTACCCAGTCATTTCGTAGGCCCTACCGCATTCAAATGAAATTACGATTTTGAATGGAAGTAGGATGGGCGGCACATTTAAAGGGATATACATGCGATAAAGACTTGAAGCTTTATCCTTTTTTACCAGATTAGTTCCCCGTCAACCGTCGGG
>KZ345205.1:40735-51770 GCA_002352805.1 Teladorsagia circumcincta
CAAACCGACACACCAAGTTAGCGGTTTATAAAATAGAAGGATTCTTTATCCTCTTTCCACGGGTAAATTGTGAAAACCCAAGAAGAGCGGGACGATTCGTGTCAGCTCTTGTAATTTTCTTTGAGGTCCAAATTTTCTTGACACACGGTTCACCGTGCTAGAAGCCCCTTTTTCCACAGATATCAAGAGCATAATCGCCGGTGCTGCTGGTATCCTTGATTTGATCCGCCCACCACTCAGCGAGATCGGGTGAGCGTCCTCTCTATGGCAGCTTCACTCGTGAGGAAAACAAATTTGCTTCTTCATTTCTTTCTTCTCGACAGATTCACCATTTTTTCACACTTCAGACTTCCCCTTAAGGTCCGGAAATCCTGTTTGCATGTGTGTGCTTTTCAGAATTCTATGATGAATTCTTGTATCTTTTGTATTTGCTCCATCGAAATTTGGTGAATTAGACAATATCTTCGCTGGAGGATCTCTGACGAATACTTATTTGATAAGATTCCCGCAAATCCGCATCCATATTCTCTGCACCTTTTACACATATTATTTCCCTTGTCCAGAACGCCATCTCGGTGCAGTCACGGGGAATGTTTGAGCAGTCCTGATCGAAATTTCATCTTCGTTTCAAAGCTCATATTTTTGTTACAGAAGGACCTCAGCATGTGATCTGTTCGTTGTAATGGTCCATAGCATGAGCCTAGATTTTCGGCTCGAAAAAGTTGGAGATCTCATCTTCGAGCTACGAGAGATCACTGAATATCTTGTCGCGCCGGCTGTTCAAGAGCGCAAATCAGATGGTGGCTCGATCGGCCAGATCTAGCAAATAAGCTGAGCAAACCCCTCTCATTCGATTATTCTCCGGCGGGACAGCTTGAAACCATGCGATCTGGCGTCCGTGAAGAAGACAAACTCTCTGGTTCTTGAGTGTTTCCGTACAATAGCGTTGCCGAGCCGCTTCTATTGAGAAGTGTACCCCTGAGCGGTCATGGTGATTCCGGCAAGAAGTAATACAAAATAGAACATTCCCTAAGAATTCATCAGTAATATAGGGATCCCTTTCTTCAATTTGTTCACATTTTGACTGTTTTGAGGTGGTTTTCGAGGGACAGCCACTGCTGACGTCCTGAGGGATGACATGCCTAGCCTAACTACCGTCCTCCGCTAATGACATCATGGGAAGCTGTTTTCTGTGACGGCGCAGAAGCAAAGCTGTGAACACAGTGATTTTTGATGTTCCGTCCGATCACACAATCGCTGTAGCTTCTTACTATCTTGCGATAGCCTAGATTGGTGCGATGGTGGTCGATAGTTTTCTAGCTGCGCCCAAGCGTTGCCGATAATTTGGGAAGGCCTCGGTTCCTAGGCATTGCGCAAAGTCTGCTGTTTACAGAAGCCGAGTATCCAGAACACGTTCACCTTTGAAAGAATTTTCCCGTGAAGAAGGCGCAAGATTAACTGTGTTTTTTTGGGTTGGGTTATGATATTTTCTTAAACGCAGCGTGTATATTGACGACATTGGGTGTCGAAGTGTGGCTTTTGTAGAAACTCGTGAAAAACAGCGCTTTGCAGGTGGCTTCAGTCAACTGAAGTCATTGTTGTTTACACCTGTACATGCGATATCCTATGACCGTCGAAGTGAAACCTCGGGTCTTTGCCACAATTTCCCTCTATGGGAACCTCCCTACGGCGTTCATGTCCTTTGGAAAGGGGGGGGGGGAGAAGAGGGATGGTCATCACAACAGGGCTGATGATTGGTGACACTAGGACTGAGCCCATGAGAGGGGAGAAACGCTAAGGAAAACACATCCTACCCCGAAATCTTTGTCATTGCCCAAAGTTTAGTCCCAAGAGTAACAATTGGTTCACTAGCTTGAATGTCCCTTCCCGCCTCCTTCCCCCCAACAACCACAAGAACATGAGCGCCCCTCCCTACTAGTCTTCTATAAGAATCTAGAGAAGAATGAACATTCTGATCGAGGCTTTTTCGTCAGCCTGTGGTAGGAGCCGGTCGGGTAATGACATGTGCCTTCTTCCAGGATTGTCTAAACTTATTGAACACAATAGTATAGGTATTTTCCACGAACGTCGTTTTTATTACTATATATCCTCATGATTAATCTCACACTCATCAAAATCCCATGTCAAGAACCATAGAGCTCTGACGATATTTCCTTTGATGGAAAGCTCAGCTCATTTGGTCCGTCTGTGTCGTGAAGTTTTCTCCTACCCTTCTTTCCCTACGAATACTGCATTCTCTTCAGCTGCTTTTACTTTAAGAGACTCATCTGGCTCTTCTCTACGCTTTCGTCGTTTTCGTTTTCTGAGCTTCGAAGTGCAGAACCGACTAAGGTGGATTTCTGACTACCCGAAGACTTACTGTAGCACACCGTCCTTCCATCTTCATCCACCCAGGATTCGTCTTTCGTCTCGGCAACTGTCAATGGAGCGAATTGCCAATTCATGCTTCTGAAATATCTCTGAGATTCCGTCAAATGAAGCAAAGATGTCATTATCGGGCTGCAATTCCAACTAATGATTTCTTGAAGTTCAGTAGCTCTTTCCATTGATGGTTTCCACATAGCCTCGGGCCCTTCGGGTGGAGATATACCTACATTGTTAGATTTAGGGTGAAATTGCAGTTGTGGGAGGCACTCATTGTGCTCTACTTTTTGAACTTCGAGGTTCAAGATAATAGCCTTAATAATGCTATAACTAGAGGTTCATTAGCACTTCTATTTGAGGCACAGTTTACCGATCTTGAGCATGGATTGAGTATTTTCGCCTTAGAACGGGTAGGAGGGGAGGGGGATGAAGCAAGGACCAAGCTCCAGAATTGGGTGGACCACTTAACGCGTGCGAAAGCTGCAGAGGATGTGTTGGATCTCATGAAAAGTTACTTCAAGCGAGGTGTTAACGAAGCTCCTATGCCAGTAGAGATAGAGAGCATAATGAAGCGCCCCTGCCTCTTTCTCCTGCACGTAGATTCATTCTTTGGAGCTCATGTGGCGAAAATCAATGTAACTAGTGATCTTTATTACCATTTTCATTTGAAAATAGCGATAACTGCAGATGGTCATGTTGCACAACAGCTGCTCAGCTTAATTACCACGCGTATTTCCAGCAACAGAGCCCACTTCTAGTTTTTTGACGAAATTCAGCTGCGTGTTGTCTCGTACATTATCGAGAACCAGCTCGTAATTTCTCCCATATTTACGTATGACAGACTCTCGGAAACAATTTCCTACTTAACCATTACTTTCAAGAGTGTAGTCGTGTCAAACTTGGAATTCCCTAGGAACAAGAGAGTTACTCGCTACAGATTCGTTATTCCACGGATTTAGAACACTGATTATCATTTACTATCACTGAAATTATTGAGCTGGCTGCTATGATACAAACATTACCCTCTTCTGAAGAATTTTGCTGAGGGTTTTTTTCGTATTTTTATTGTAAGTCTTCACTGTATTAGAGGCTTCATCAGTTCTACAATGCGTTATTAAGCATATCAAATATCTTACAACACATAATGTTAACAAACGCCTCGTAACAAAGTCAGTTCTTCCTGGTAATGAAGAATTCTACAAAAAATTGTCGTAAGAGCGCAAACAAGGCTACGATTCTAGCCAACACAATTGACAACAAGGAAATGATTAGCATCTCACTCCACTGCAGTCGTTAGTCAACTAAAAAGCACTATAACAACAACAACATTAGTTAAATAGTTCAAGGTACTGGCAGGGACCATGTGGAGCTCATACTAACCGATGTCACCTCTCATGATTCTCACCATTTTTTCGATTTGGTCAACTCACAATCAGGCCTCAAGGGTTTCCTGCGTGTGCCAGCAAAAGCTGAGAGGACGAAGCGGCCGGCTTTCGAGAGCTCTTGAGAGGATTTACTAAGAACACCCTTGGTGAATTTGGTGAATGAACGAGATGTGATTCGTGGCAATGCGATGCAGTTCTTTTGTCAAATGCGTCATCCTTGAATTTTTCATTTTCTTGATGTTCTACCCCAAATATGTGCACTTGTGAATCTCGTTCGAGATATAACTGCTATCAAAAAAATTGTTTTTTCTTTCGACTGACGATACCAGATGGGCGGTGTTTGGTGCTCTCCGATAATACATGTCAACATGTTTGAGCGAGAGGTGGTATATCATCTTTACTTCGGAAGACAATTTTGAAACCACTTCATTTCGACTGGCCCATATTTCATTCTTGGGCGCGCTGATGAAAAACAGATGCTCAGAGCAAATTCGCTACCGAATATTTACATTCGTACATTTAGATAACTTCCAAGAAATGTAAGTGACTAATTCTATGTTTCTTGATTTAGTTTTAGTTGAGCAAAGTTCATATGTGTCTATTTATGGACATTTTTCTCCTATGTAAAGGCCACCTCAAATACAACAATAAATAAAGACACAGATAAATAAATAAATGGTTAGGCTTACTTGGTGTAAAAAAACATGGTCGGGATCCAGTGTACCTCTGTGAGTAGCACAAAAATATGCCAAGTAGTTATTAAAGGTTTATTTTATCACTTTTTCAATTTTTCGTTTTTTTTTTTCATTTTTTTATTCGATCAGTCGATTATTTTTACTAATTTGAAGAGAGGCTTCTAAATTTTTGTAGTCGGCTGGATTTTTGGATACCGCGAATGATTTCCCAATAGGTTCTCCATCCGGTTCATCGTAATCACTGAGTCAGGCTCCCAAAACACTGTAGAGTAGGGGCCCAGTACTTACCGCTGTTTATGCAAGTTTATGCTGAAAGCCTGCGATAACTGGCTGAACCTCAAAGTGGTACACCGTGATTCAATAAAACTACCAAGCTCGTATGTATAAGAATAAAGTTACTTCCATCGTTGAGAGTACGAAAGCCTAGCTTCCTTGCTTTGAAAATTCATTAAAAATCACTTAGATGATTTATTTTATTTTTCTTGATAATAGACTGTTCAATAGTCACAAGTGTTAGGATCGGCTATTGGACGGCGGTTCTATGTATTATTCAGGAAGGCGTAGTGCTCGAGGATTCCCACCAGTACAAGTCTTGGCCACGGCTAAGCAGAAAGCCATCTTTTGTTTCTCACTAGAAAGCGCACTCAATTCAATGCACATCTTGAAAAGCCTCCGACACCAGAGAACTCACGTAGAAAGGGCAATGTCGTTCCCGCTCTAAATGGTATTTGAAGCGACATATATTTCAACCCAGATATTCACTTCCATTCCTTTTGAATGTGTCCTTGGAGAGCGGAAAGCTTTGCATTCCTTTCATCAGAACAGTTTTGTATGCTCTACAGTGATCAACACCTTCCTTATGCGTCGTATCTCTGAGCTTCATTTCCAACGGTAGAAGAACTTGAATGCGCATCGAGCCAACGTCTTTTCCGGAGTTTTGAGGGACCGATCCAGTACTTATTCAGTGAATGAGGAAGCCTTCGCCAACCTGTGCCATTCGATCTCACAGGATGCTCGATGCAATCACTGCAACATCTTAGCTCGACATCGGGAGCAGGCCAGATACTCCTTCGTTTTTTGTTTTTCTATTATGAAATCACCAAAAAAGAAATGGGCCATCGACAGGCTTCTTCGAAGCTTTAGTCCGGCCTAGTTTTTCTCACAAACTCACCACAGAGGGGGGAAGGGACGGGGAGGCGGGCATTTTGGTGATGGAGCCCTTTCCGGTGTCACGTACTAGTGTTCAATTTCATGAAGTATAATTTTTTTCTGTTCATCTACTCGCTTCGCTTTCGCTTAATAGCGAGTTCTCTATGGACCTGTGATGTCTAGTGTTTCCAGGCCCAATCCATATGGTAATTAGGTTGGTTACCTCATAAAGTGCATTTGAGCTTAGTAAATTAATCTTATTGTATTGCGGCCCACATATCTGCAAGGAAATCGAATAAAAGTTTCCTAGTCGCCTTTCTGTGGTACTTCATGTCAAAATTTGCTTTGTAATTCATTCCTTTGAGCTTGCCAACCCGCGTTTTCTTGCCCCTGCAATTAGCTCTTCACGGAGCTAAACCCTCTTTTTCTACTTTTCGCATCCTTTTTGTTTCTATTTTTCTTTGAGCTTCAGTGAATACCTTGCGAGAGGTACAATCCTTTTGGAAAAAGGCTTTTCCGCAGTTTATTTGTTGAAACATGACGTCGCAAAAGATTTCTTACTTCAGTGCGCGTTCATAATCATCTTTGAGGTTGCTGAAAATTTCGCCAGTTTTCAAGGGTCAGGGGATATGCACTACAGTAAGACTGCTAAAGTTAGTAAGCAAATTGCTTTCTTACATGACTCCTCAATTTAAGCATTCGAAAATCGATGACAAACCCTTACGAACTGACTCCTCAAAAATTAGCCCACCCGTCTACGTCGCTTGACTCTTTCGGAGCGCTTTTATTTGTCCAGAAATGCTTGTAAATCGATCCAAGTTTTTTTAAGAGGTGCGCTGCGCATTCAACACCTCAGCGGGATCGTTTTAGGTATTCTCTCTTACCATTGATTCCCCTTTCACGCTAAGGCACGTGGCGATTATTTATCGAATGTCTAACAAGATTTACTTGTGTCCCAGATATTAGGTTGTTTAGAAAGTAATGCCGGTTCTGAGATGTCATGGATCATGAGATATTTCAACACAATTTTTTTTGGAACCTGAAACCTTCTACATCCATGGCAAACCTACTACATCTTTTTTTTCTTCACCATGTGATAATTTTAAAACGACTTGTCATCTTAGGGTCTTTACTGGCTTGAAGTGAAGGTGTCGAGGCAGTAGTTCGGGCAAGTTTACTTCAGTGTGCTGAAACTCTGACGTAGCGTTGTGAAGACCTGTAGAGATTACACTGAAAGATGGAGTCAAGAAAGCACCAATAAAAGCGCAGCACAGCACTGGCTGCACTATTTTGTCTATTTATTTTTTTATTTATTTTTTCATCTATTTTCCAATTTTTCTATTTTGAAGCTGAGGAGTTCCATCATGAGGCTGAGGGGAGTTACGAGCATGACTCTTCTGTCAACGACGTCCTTCCGAAAATTTTCGTTGAAGATGCTTACCGACAAACAGTGCCATAGGTAGCAGCATAACTAGAAGGAAGTGTAGAAAAAATATTGCAGCTTCTGAAGATAAGTGGAAAGGTGAAATGGTGAACAGGTGGCTGCAGCAGGAGCTGACTGCACAGCAGCGAAGCCGTCTTTCTAAGGTGTCATTTCCGCGATTTTTCCTAACAAAAACAATAGCATTCGGAATGCATTGTCATCCACAAGATCAAGCAGACTCTTTACGACTAGAAGAAGCCAACTCTTATATAATAAGAAAGCGGCGGATCTTTAAAAATTCTTTAGAGACGAAATTGTATAAGGTTACGGTTTCTCTGAACATTTGGCGGTCATTTACGGGGCTGATGCACCGCAGTTGTTGGAAACCAGAAAAATTCATTACAACACTAGTGTCTCATGTCGATGAGATGCTCTAGAAGCACCAAGTTCTCTGACCAAAAGGGGTGAAACAGCCCTTTTTCATGATGACGCTCAACCACACGTTCCATGAGCGACCTCGCAAGGATTCAACATACTTACGTTCGTTTCTGCTTCACATGTCGTTCCCACTAGACCGCTCCAACAAAAAAACCAACTTTTCCTACCACCACGATAACTTCTTAAGAAATACTTCAAAGTTTTAACTGGTGTGGAAATGACGCTTGAGATATCGTCACGTCCAGAAGCGCTCATTCTTGTTCATATTCATTCTTGTTCATATTCATTCTTCCCTGAGTATCATATTCATGTATATAAGGTAGCCTTATTTCAAAAACCAGACACTTCATACATGCATGTTATACTAATTCTTTCTTTGTTTCTTCAGTTATATATCTCTCTTCTTACATAAATCTTTTTCTACCGCTTATTCTTTCTTTTATTTCGTCAACCCCTACTCACTGATGAGCCTCTGGGGGTTGACGGAATTCAGTGGTTCGTCTGAGTTAGGAGGCGAAACGAACCACAATTTATTCCCTTTTGATAAATTCCTCCCAATAAAACGTTTTTCTTCATCTATTGTGGGACATTTGAGTGTGTACTTTATGAGGAAAGATTAGTCGTCTCCAATAGTTTCTGACTAAAACTGTTAAATTACATTGGAAATATGTCTTTTTGAAGATAGACGCCATAATCCTGCTTGAGTTTCTGAACAACCTAATATAAATCAGGGTGAACACCGATTAGGCGACCATCTAGTATTAGACTCGAAGCTATCCTGGATGCGCTCACTCTAAACTTATTCAGATATTGCAGCCCATTCAGAAGGCGCTCTCGAATCATATGAAATGTTGGACTTGATGATGTCCTTCTATTCATCAATGTTTTTGTGAAGTTATTAGTGCCACAAAGAATTGTTACTAAATGGTCTTTCGTTGAATGAACAATGTCGCTCTTCATTCGCAATTTTTTCTTTGAATGCAATTTGTACTTCATCACGATTGTCCATTGTATAGCATAGTATTGTATAATAGTAGAAACATTGACTTACAATGTTACCGTTACCGTAACCATTACGTATTCGAAAGGTAGTGCTGCGCATTCTCCTGTGAGCAATTTTTCCTAGGATCAAATACAAAAGGAGAGGTCTTATTTGGCCCACGATGTGTTGGCTTGCAGGCGCGGTGATATGCAGCAACATGTTGAGCTCAGATAAGCTAAACGAAGCTCTCAACTTATGTAGGGTGAAAAGGGTGAGGAAGGACGGCTTTCTCAAGTGAGAATGTACTTCAAAATGAGTCAGCATGTCACAGGCGTGGCGCATAGCATGGCAGGGATTCTTAGTGCAGAGCGCTCGAAATTTGGTTTTCAGCAGCAAAGTTTTGTTTACGAAGAACTCTGTTGTTTCTGAATTAAGCTAATATGCAGGAAATTGCAGTTTTCGAAGCATGGGTTTCTCGAAGAAGAAAAATTGTGCATTAGCAAAGGAAACTTTTTGAAAAACGGACCTGCAGAACTGCTTGAATATGCTTTTGAAAACATGAGCGTCTCAGTTTTTTAAAACATTATACACTCTAACACCAAAAGTAGGGTTACGATTATTTGAACCTAAAAAAACTAGGTATTTATAAAAACGGCTTGGAAAGTGTCACAAAAAACCCATTAGGGTTGTTTTGCGAATCGGTGATTTTTATTAAGTAAGGTCATACCTGTTAGACCCGGATCTTGGAGTTGATTATGCCGGCTTCAGATTCTCAAAATTTCGAATTGGCTTAAAATGATGGTTGTTAAAGCTAGGATACTCGCATGTACACGGATGTTTCAAAAGAGAGATTAATTTGAGATTTCTCGATCTTCTTGAATCATCGCAAATCCTCAGAGTTGAAGGACGTTATGAATCTTAAAAGAAGCAAGTGACAATGCAGTCAGAATTTTAAATGTTTCTCCATAAGTGAGAAATTCGAAATTCTTCAAGATAGAATCGGAACCCACTAAAAAGCTGAATCATAGGAAATTCCAAATCTACCTCAGCTTCCGAAAAAATCTGAGTTTGCATGAACAAAAGCTAATGAACGAACTAACAGTTTCTTCCCTTTTTTCTCCACTAGGGTTACAATTAACATTACTGCTGTCATATTCGAACACCCCATCTCCATTCCGACCATCGCCTTCAAGATGCAACAGATTCACGCCCCTCCCTTCTTCGCTTGAGCACGATCAACAATTACGCTCCAATATCATTGCGCGATATAAACGCAAGCACAACTGTTGCGCGGGTTTCAATGTACTCAAAACCTGACTATTATCGCCAACTAGTACTTTTTGGTGTTCTCTGATGCCTCTCAATTGGATAATAATCTCAGTTCAATTGGTTGTTTTATGCTCATTATACTTTCGCTTTAAATACGATGTCCCGGTATGGAGAACAATGTAAAGGAGCCCGCTTGGCGCAACGTGGCTCCGGGGGGGGGGTAGCCCATAAAATCATGCATCAGATTCACGGAAGAACTCAGTTCTAGGATCAAACCTCAGAGGAGAAGAGCGATTCCGAGTTGCGTAAGCGATTCTCATTCTGTTCAGAATTCATCCCTCTCCATTGAGCTTAGTCGTAGTGGCTTTCTCACAGACTGCCCCCCCTCTTGACCTGGAGACACAATGCGTCGCCTCCTATTCGCCAGTATTCGGTCTTTTGTTCAGCTCAACTATTATCATCTTTGTGGTAGCCAGAATTCACCCAAATCGGGAACTTCCCAGTAGTCCCCTAATGGGAGGCTCTTGGCGATGTTCATGAAGGCAGACAATCGATGGCAGCGTTCAGAATGTGGGATTTTTCTGGTTTTCTTTTATTCATCTCAAAAACTTCTGAGTGTTACAAGGTTAGGTTCACATACACACAGGTCATCCAGAGGGAAGGGGAGAGTCTTATCAAGATCTCTGGAAGGGGTGGAGGTAGCGTGAAAATTTTGAAGTACAAAGGTTAGACTTTGGTGGGCAACCCTCAAAAGTCATTTCGATAACCAACTTTCGCCAATTCTCTCGCCCTATCTAGGCCAGATATTTGGCAAATGGGGTGAACGACTTGGCGACGTGTGTTCACTTTTTCGTTGTTAGGCCCACAAAGGTGAAGAATCTTCTTCTCTAAGCCTTATCAGCTCATATCATCTGTTACTCTTCGATTCTTAATTGGACGAGTTCCTCTTCGATTCTCCTCGAAAAGTTCGTTCTTAGTAGATTTTACGGTTTTTTATCCCACACGCGAACTTCTCCTCGTTTCGAAATATTATCATATGCCTGTGTCATGGCCCTCGCGCCATGAACAACGAGGTCGATTTTGATTTTTCCAAGGAATGTTCGTAAGTCTTCTTCTTCTTCTTCTTCTTCTCCCTAGCGTTAGTCCCGCGCAGTCTCAGGGTCCGCTGTCCTTATTAGTCCTCGCCACTTTGTTCTATCCAGGACGTCCTCTGCCGTGGCCATGACTTCACTTAAGTCCTTCTTTATGGCGTCCTTCCATCTCTTCTTTGGGGCTCCTCGTGGTCGCTTACCTTGCGCTTCGAAGTCCA
>KZ345205.1:100348-111140 GCA_002352805.1 Teladorsagia circumcincta
CAAATACAGCTCTTGCATCAATCAACTACAATTCAAAAATGTTCCGTTTCATTACATCTATGTCATTTGTACTGCATCTCACTTGCATCACTTGAAGTGTCCTTGTAATAGATCTAATTACTAGAATTGTAGCCAGCTTTAGCAAATCTTCCAGTCACTTGAACTTGATCAGCAGTTGCTGGCTTTGTGAAGCGCTTTCCTCAATGTACGAAACGAGAATTAAGAATGGCGACTGATTCTGAATGAATTAAGGAAGAAAGAAGAAGGAATGAGGGAAAGAATGCGTCGTTGAGAGGGCACTCCCCGTTTGCTGCAGCGCGCACCAAAGCTAAGCGGATTACTGTAGCACTCAATCCGCGGCCTTTGTTATCCGTCTTGTGATACAGGCAGCAATCCTTCGAACGCGGTATAAATCACAGGCAATCGCGCAGGGACCACGCAATCGCGCAAAGACACGCAGCCACGAGATTCGTCCAGCGGCCAGAACTAGCGGCCAGCGGCCAGCTTTGTAAGACCTTAGTGCCGTTGTCGCGCACTTTTGAGACGCGACAACGGCACATCTGTGCTACACGTGGGCTACTCTATCTCACCCTAGGAATGATTCTACAAGTTGGCTCCTCTCGGTGTTGCTTTAAGAAAACCTCGATGAAGGCGCAGTGTTGGGGATTATGGATGCGACGAAGGGGTGAAGCGATGTTGGAAGGTTCTTCCCAATTGCACGGTTCTTTTTTGAATTTTTTACAAAGCGTTACGAAAGTGAGGAAACCGTGAACCTGGGTGTTTTCGACAGATTATCCCCTTTCCTTACTGCCGGCCATTTCGCACCAGCACTCCCAGATTCATGTGCAAGAACCACACCAGGTTGATCCTGGCGTACACCAAAAGAAAAATTTTTTTGCATTCTTCTCCAACGTGAACAAGTCAGATGTATTCACTAGAGACAACGTATGAAGTTTCACGCACGAAGTAACAGTGTCCGAAGGGAAACAAAGCTTGAAAACCACACTTTATAGGGGGGGGACGTAGTTAGGTCGGGCATAGGCTGGAGAGTGCATGGAAATTAGAGCGCCTTGGGAGCAGCTACAACTAGGCGATGCCTAAAAAGAATCAAATGAAAGCGTTCGATTCCGGGGAATGGAATTGAAGGATCGACAGCGTAGGATGGAGTAGAAGTGAGAGATGTTAGAGCAGTAAGTCAAAAGGTCAAAAAGATCTCCTTTTGACGGCAGTCCGAAATCAAGTGGGAGCGTTCTCGCCGCCAGCATTTGCAACAAACTTACCGCGGAAATTTGAACGCGTACCAGTTTTTCCGGTCTTTGAATTGCGTACCAAATTAAACACATTTTTTTGTTCTTTTCGTTCTTGTCGTGAACGATGGATCCCGAACCAACTAATGATTTACCGGTGCGATAGGAGAAGAATATAAGATTTCTTTGCGGAGATGGTTACTTTAAATCTAGAATGGAAATCGAAATCGTATAGTGGACCAATCTGAATAACAGCAATATTATTCTCGGAAAGATCCTTGGGCGTGCAGGAAGGATTACCACGCGCGGATCTCTACCTTACTTTCATTCTCTGTGAGTAAGTTCTATTTATAGGCGCATCCAATAGGTATAATTGTGTGAGCCTTCGTGCAAGATGCACTATAGGTGAGGTTCTGTTAGCACTTTTTTATCAACGAATAGCCAAATTTTCCACAACTGCTGTGAAAGGTTTCTCAATCTGCATAGGTGATTCATCTTATTATGGAAATATTGTAAAAATATACACAAGGATACATACCCATCCACCAGCTTACAAATTTGTTTAAAAACTTATGTAGATAGAAACCACAATGAACATAACATAGAATTGGCACTCGCACCACTTCCCACGTGCACGGTCTGGGTGTCAGATCTCCCAGGCCTGCCGAGCGCAACATCTACCCAATGTCGACTGATTCTTATCATGGAGAGGAGGGGTGGGGGGGGAGGGAAGGTAGAAAAATGACGAGCAAATCAGCAGCGCCCTAAATTAGGTCACTGTGTAGGAAAAGGCTTCGTAATCTGCGTAGGTGATTCATCGAATGACTACGACCATGCTGAACGGAGGTACTACTCGTGGTTCATCTCATAAAGGGATTAATCAACGTCGAACTTTTGTACTTTTGCCTTGAGGAATACTGAATATATTCAGACAGGATTTTTACTCACGAGGAACGGCTCTCAGGTCACTATGGCCATTCAAGACGAGATCTATACCGTTAGATGTACCTTTTACCGCCCAATTCAAATCGTCAAATCTACCTTCCGAACCTGCTAAACGATTCTCTGATTATAAAGCAAAACAGCGCAACGGTAGTGGTCGGAACTCACATCGTGGGATCGGTCTCTTACCGTCATGACGATTTTGTAATCTCAAGGAAACCAGCTATATAGGTTTTTGAAGCTTTTAGGGGGAGCCTTGAAGAATGCGGAACAGTAAACACGGTAAGGAAGCGATCCTGCGACGCTTTGCGTGTGAGTTGTGACCACTACCGCTGCGCTGTTTTGCTTTATAACTCCATTCAGAGAATGGTTTAGCAGATTTGGAAGGTGGATCTGAGGTCAGCGTTGAAAGGCGCATCTGGTGGTATACCTCTTCTTGCGCGACCAGGGCGACCTGAGAACCTTTCCTTGTCAGTCACAATTTTTCTGGTGATCAACAAAGTAAAAAAATGTAGAATTCATTCTTCTTTCATTTGCTAATTCATTTGTAAAATTTTCGTCAAGATCCGACATTTTTTGTTGGTAGCGCTGTCAATGCCCTGGCATGAATTTCTAGGCTTGCTGGCCATCGTTACAGCTACGGAAACGGTGTGAATTTCCCCTTCATCTGAGCTGAGCGCTTTCCATACTACACATGGGCTCATTTTTGAATTCATTTTGAATTTTTTTCGTTTCCCCATGTCGATGTACATCCACAGAATTGAATTTCATCAGGGATCGCTATTATATCCAACCCAATTATGATGCGTCTTCGATCTCTACAATTAATACAGTAAGAAAAGAAAGCAATTACATAATAGGGAACTTGTTTTCGTGAGAAAGAGAAAAGCTCTTGCAGTCAATGGAAGTATGATTTGATGTCCCAGAGTGCATCGGCATTTGCAGCCTAAAACAGCTAATGACAGTCACGTTGTATAAAACTATCGCTTATCGTATCACTTTTCCCATCGCGTGGAACGTTTGCAGCTTCGTTAACCCTAACTGTGACAAAATGGCGCCAATTTCCAACTGGTTTTGCACCACTCTTTCCATTATTTCCATTCGTTTACTGAATCTGTCACTTGAAACGTTTGAGGCGTCATTTTCAGCGTTTTTCACCTCACGCAATGGTAGCAGTGGATTCAGTGTTTTAGATTTGCTATCCTTTTACATAATATCGACATACATGATTGCACATATGTAGATGATATGCAAAAAATTAAGCTAGTCAAACTATCCAATAAACTGTAAACTATCTACTCAAACAGTCGGACGAATGTGCGTGCTCAAATGTGTCGCAGCTACAGTACTTCTACTAAACTTCAAAAAAGCGCGGAAGTCGCAGATTTGCGTCATTTCTGTCTTTTTTCTATCTCGATTACTGTTCACTTTTCCCATGGGAAACTTCTCTTGGATTTCAGAAATGACTAATGCGCTTCTTAGACGACGATCGCTTTGATATCTACAAGGGGGGGGGAGGGCAAAAAAAAGTCACTTTGCCCTTGGCGCACATCATCAAACTTTTGTTGCAAAGACTGCCGGTATAATTCGGAGTTTTGCGTCGATATATTCCCTAGATGTCCCCCCCCCCCACTAAGCAGAAGCAGGCCCACCTTCACCGTCTCCAGAATATGACGTCATCCGTCATCACCTTCGAGCTCAAGAAGGCCTGCAATAATCGCTCCATTCTGAAGCTGCTACGTATTTTCTTCAATCGGATAAGTGGTGAATAGTTTATCAGAGAGACTAGCTGTGACTATACAAGATAGCTTTTGACTAGAGTCTCGGAGCCGTCGCAATGGTCTATGGTTTCTCGACGACCTCGTTGAGATCGTACCGTGCATCATGTTTCCGTGGGAAAATCTTCTGATGTCGTCGGTGTAGAGGAACCATATGCAAATTTTCTGATGGAAAAGAAAGTGCTCTTAAATATGTAGTTGGGCTCATTTGGTTGATTTTGGAAAGGGGCAACTTATTTTGCTTCGAACATGGGTTTTTTTAGCTCCCTGTATTTCCCTTCGTTGAATTCGATTCCGGAACACAGTTGCTTCTTTGAATCGGAGAATAATGAAAATTTACTGAACTATGACCTTCAGTGAAAGATGTTCTATTCTGGTTATAGTTGTAATCGCTCGCTGTTGGTCACCTCAGGTGTTTCAAGATTGCAAAATAATTTTTTCTGGGTTGAAAGTAATCGTCCACAGGCAAATAAAAACTAAATATAGAAAATATAATATAAAAATAATATAAAATAAACAATTCGAAGAACCGAAAGGGTTGTCACCTGTTAAAATTCCCGCCGTACATCTGTCACAAATGTGGGGAAACGGGAGCGGTTCAACTTCCTTCTTGGAGTGCCGTCACTAAAATTTTTTAGCCTTCTCACCTTTGACGAAGCATTCCACTTATTGCATCCTATCGACCGTTTTGTCTCTATACTCAGAATTCGAACGCTTTGGTCCGATTCTTCCAATGAACCGCTTAATTCGTGGCCGCCCCAAGGCTCAATTCTTCCCGTGCGCTCCATTGTCCCGCCTGACCTACCCTCGACAGCCCTTAGAGTGTGGTTTTCGTAGGTTTGTTTCTCCTCGGAAACTGAATAATTTCGCTAGAGACCTTGTACGTGGTCTCTCATCTGACGTGGTATGCAGGGATGGAATGAAAGAATTTTTCGTGGACAATTCCTTAGGAGACAAGTCTTGAAGAACTGGACGAGTTTAGTAAGTCTCGAAGAGCTGGACGAGTTCAGTGTAATGTATAGCTTCCGTGAAGAAAAGTGAACACTAATCGAAATTCAACAAAAAGGCAAGGAGACGCATATTCATGTCTTCCAAGGCTTTTTCTTTCTAATTTCAGGAGAATCACTGTACCTGATTGGATTCCGCTAGGTTTTCTTTTTGAATGCTCATCAACTTTTCTCTAACTCTATTGTTTGATAAAGCAACTTTGTCAAAATGCGCCGAATTTTACCCCCATGATAAGAAAAAACTGTTAAAGTGATTGAAGGACTATCTCACCAGCTTTTGAGCTATGTCTTTTTTATTGCCCCCCCCCACCCTGTAGGAGGTGTGGTAGCTTCCACTGTTGCAGTCTACACTAGAACTATTAGGTGTTTCAGAAAGTTTCGTTTTTCGACCTCGAATTTCAAATGCATGTATCTCGGCGTGTTTTTTTTTTGAGTACTCGCATTGCTTACTAAGGTTTGGAAAATTATCTTGTCACCGTGTCATTTGTTTTTGATTTGTACGGCCCACAGTTTTGTAGCTTTTGCTTTCATTCGATTTTTTGAGCAATAATATTACAGGTTTCTTATTTTGTTCTATTTATTTTACGTATCTAGATTGAAAAATCGATCTAATTAAGGTGATTTCTTCTCGAATTGTTTTTCTGTCTTCCTTCGTTCTTTCCTATTTTCCTTTCTTTACCTCCAAGAAATTTCATTGTTTTCGAAATGCTCTACCTTAGTTCGTGATTTTGCTGTGAATCGCTGCTACTCGACCCAGTTGCGAATTTTGTGGTTACACGATCGCTATGCAGCTCCAATAGTAGTTCGTTCATCTGAAAGAATTGCAGTAGCTAAATGTTATTGCTGCTCATCTTGGTTACCGGTGCCTTATCATCTAGTGATCGAAAATGGACGACTGATGAGGGAATCCATATAGAAATTATCAAGAAAATCCCAGGTGAGTCTAGCTATGTACATAAATAGATTCTGAGCAGTTATCCCGTTAAACAGAAGGAGTTTTCAGACCGGAAAGGTTTTGAAATTAGCGTTACAGGGTAGCTATAACTGTGAACACTCAGGTTACCACCGACTAGGAAACAGTAGGTCCATTTGATTCTTCAAGGAATTAAATAAATACTAGAACTGTGAAACTGAGAATTGTGGAATTGTTACTTTACACTGGGGTGAGGGGGCAATAAGACATTTCGCCCATGTGCAACTCCGGCCCTTTTTTCTTCGTAGAAATTGGCGTCGTTTGCGGAATTTCCTCAGCAAAGTACTCCCTGAATGTCCCTCTATGAGTAGACACAGGCCATTTTAACTGATTTTATCATCTTCTTGATATGACGTGAGTCATCCTCGTCGAGCTCAAGGAGGCCTATCGTAACTACTCCTACCTAAAGCTCTCACATAGTTTCGTGAATCGATTCAGGTTGTATAGTTTCCCAGAGATATTAACTTTCAGTATGCGAACCCCCTCGAGACCCGCTTTTCAGTCAAGGTCATTGTGGTACACAATCCTATACCCCATTGAGCTCAACCAATGCATCGTGTTTCGGGGCTAATTTTCTGATGCCGTCCACGTAGGTGACCACAATGAAGATTTTCTTATGAAATGAAATGTGTCTTTCACTTCTAACCATAAGTTGAGTACATTCGTTTGACTCGAGCAAAGTGTGACCGAATCCATTTGAACGTGGAGACAAAATGTTTCTTTTTTTCATTCGCCCCCCCCCCCACCCTGTAGAAGGTGTGGTAAATAGCTTTCCACTGTTGCAGTCTAGTAGAACTATGTCTGCGTACAATGATAAATGGTGTTTAGATTCAAAATGCAAAATTCGCTCCGAAAATGGCGACACGCTGGAGCAATTCTATAAATTGTCAGATAAGGATGGGAAGGTCATTGGAAGCAATTTTGGCCAGAAACCGTGAGTTCGAAGTATTTTTGTCACTACAAGAAAAAAGGTGCTATAAACAAGTTGTGAACATTGGAACAAATTGCTGCTCTAGCCCTCGTACTTCTACTCCAAAATTCTCGAAAAATAAGCCGGGTTTATAGCGCAGTTATCGCTTCTGTGGACAAGCAGCCAGCAGTGAAGGGTATGACGGATGCAATCTGTGATTTTGTGCTCAGCGCTCCCTCTAGACGTTTCACAGCCGTCTCCCAGATGAAATCTACAACCAAAAGCTTATAATTCTTTACGAGCGCAGATATTTGCTTCTTAAGTTTTACAAATTGGCAAAACCAACTTGGTTCCTGTTGGTCGGTCGTGGAATAAACTCAAGGGAGGATTTCAGGAAGGTTGAGAGTCAGAGAAGGGAAACTTACTTCGTGAAGGACAGGCGCACTCTCTGCGGGTGCGGAAAGACACACAATTCACAGCGAATGGCAATTTAATAGCATGGCCGTCTCCTGAACATGGTATGAATGGCAGTCACTGGTTCAGGTCTCTATCTGTTAAGTAGGGTGAGCGTTACGCTGAAGAGTACGGACCAGAGCCGCATTAGTGCGCAGTTCAACGGCAAGGAAGGGGTCCCACTCCTTAAATTCTCGGCCGTTTCTCATGGTTTTTTCTTTGTCCTGGGGCCACTTATCACGTCTACGTTAATTTCAGGTGCGCCGCCTTTATATCTTAAACTCCGCTTTTGATGTTTTGTCTATTACGATCTACAGGGGAATTAGACACTGTAACACTCCGCTGAGGTGGTGGAAAGCTGGCGACCCTGGGTCTACTGTGCATGTCAGCTTCTTCGTCCTGCTGGGATTTGTTCCCGAGTCTCCTTGAGTTGTCTCCGATTCCGAACACGCCCATCCGAACTGTTCAGCTCCCTTCCTAGCGGTTTCCAGGGTGAAATTTCTGTTCAGTCACATTTCTTGGCTACAACTTTTTGACTAGCAGCCGATTCCGACCGCGCCCACCCTGGTGGAACTGTTGCTCTAATCAAAAAATGACTTGCCAGTAATCTGAAAAGCGATTCTGAGCTGAGGCAGGGCGCCAATAGACGGGTAAAATTTGGAAGAAGTACGATCAATCGATGGATAGAAAAGCGTGACATCGGTAGGTATTTACTGAAGGAAAGGAGATGTACGGGTGAGCCAGAATAGAGGAACGGGCTCAACGGTGCGGGATATTGAGTTTCGAGAGGAACTACTGCATTCTTCATGGGCACTGATCGAGTAATGACACACAATTTTTAGGTTCACGTTCGTTCTTGGGCGAGGTGAGGTAATTCGCGGAATGGATATCGCCATGGAGGGCATGTGCGTTGGAGAACAGCGCAAGGTGAGGTCCTTCCTCTGAGACCCTTCAGAATACCTTTTCTTCCAGTTCTCTTCCTGACACTTGTCCGACACGCACAGTTTTGAGAAGGAATGGAGCTTTTTCGAGTCAATTTTTAGTTTTTCAAGTGTACAGAGGACACAAAAGTAGTTCATGAAAGTTGGAATCTTCTAAAAAGAGCCGGACTCGTGGCTCCTGATTTTTTGAGTGATTTCCCTTACGTTGTGGTTTTTAGGTAACCATCCCTCCTGAGGAAGGATTCGACGAGGAAGATGAAACATCAGTGAATGTGAGAATTCTTATTTTTTTCTGATAGGGGAGCAAATATCAGGAGTGGATATGGAGAAGTACTGCTACTATCGATCCAGCTTGTTCCCATCTCCACACGGATGATATTTTCTCAAGACGATGTCACTTCAATCAGGTTTTCGAGTTCTATTAAGAAGTCTGCCTGTCGACCCCTTGCTAAAGAAGATCGCTTTAACCCCTTTCCGGCATTTCTACGCAACCAATATAGTCTAGGTAAAGCTGATTCTGTCTAGTTCACTTCCGTGACCTTATCCATCAGAAATACTGCCGACTGGAGGTAAGACTGCGATAACTCGGGAATTTAAGAATTTTCCTTGATTTCGGAAGAAACCTCCTCACTTCGGAAGATGTTTCGATCCGCTATCTTTCAAACTACAACCGAATCTCACGAAATGCCACCCTCATCAAAAAAAAAAAACAAATACGAACCCACCTGTTGAATTTGGCTCAGTAGAGAGCTGCCCGTGATCGGTTTCATAAGGTTTTGAATTGACCAGGGTTATTCGACTTCATTATTTGGGAAAAACCTTTGATGGTGATACTTAGCTCTCGCCATCAGAGCAGTTCCTTGTTGAATGGATGCGGCTAGTGTGAGTTCACTGGTATGTAAAAGCGGGGCCAATTAAAGAAAAAGACACTTTGTCACCGTATTCATGCATTTAATCACCCTTCTCTCATTTTAAACCAAATGCTTCCAACTCGAAATTGAGAAAGCACATTTCATTTCATAAGAAAATCTTCATAGTGGCCATCTACGTGGACGGCATCAAAAAAATTTGACCCGGAAGCATGTTGCACTGGTCGAGCTCAAACGGGTCCTCGACGGAGTGTGTACCACACGACGCTTGAGGGCAGGTTTTAGAGGGCTTGCATAGTCAGTTTTCGTTGTTTTGTTCTGGGAGTCAATGTCTCTTGGAAACTGTCTAACATTGAGTCGATTCAAGAAATTTTTGCAAGAGCTTCAGGCTGAACCAGTTACAGCAGGCCTCCTTGAGCTCGACAACGATGGCAAATGGCGTCATAGTTTGGAGGCGGTGAGGGCAATGAAGGAGAGCCGCATACTGCTTATACTTATAGAGGGCTATCTAGGGAATATTTTGCGGGGAACTTCCTACAACGACGGCAATCTCCGCCAAGAAAAAAGGGCCGAAGTGTGATATGGGCAAAATGTCTTTTTTTTTGACTCCCCCTGTATGGATCCTAAACGAATGTTGAAGTACTAAGCGGGACTCGGCAGACGTCGAGGCATGCTATGTCCATGGACGATGCGATTCTCAAAGTAGTACAGCAGGCGTCACTGGCAGTACTAATGCAGTACATCCATGTATTGGGCGAACACACAGTGTGATAGGCGTGCGGTCGGAGCGCGCTTATCCAGAGTATATCATACTAAGCAGACTTGTCGTCGATATAGGCTCCAATAAGGTACTATATTTTCAGAAAGAAGACACTCTATACTATTTCGTTGAGCTAAAAAGCCTTTTCCGACCGACTCCAGGAGACAAATGGATCACCGATGAAGGAGTTCACGTAATTGTAAGTACATAGCTCCTCATATTTTTTAGTACGCCTTCTCTGTTGTGCCTTTTGAAATGCCTCAATACAAAAGTCCACTTTTAAGGTAACCCATGAGATCCCAGAAGAGGATTGTGTAAGGGCCGAAGACGGTGACACCCTCCATCAGCAGTACACCCTTCACCTGGAAGACGGCAGCTTCATCGATTCGAGCTGGAGTCGAAACAAACCATTCATTTTTAAGCTGAACAGAAATCAGGTTGGTGATGTTCAAATTCAGATGATAACGGGAAGGCTCCTGCTCAGGAAACGAGCACCGCAGTAATGTGATCGGAGCAACCTTTACTTTATATCGGACCAGTATTCATGGATGTTTTAGCTCTAAATAGAACATAAAGTTTGGCCCACTACTAGAAGTGGAGCTTACCCAGGTGAAGCAGGACTCGTCTTGAGGGAAACCCTGGCTCACGAGACCACTATTGGACGAGGGTTTTGAAGAATCGGTATCTTGAAGCTCAGCTGTCGCTGTTGCTCCCGGTGTGGGGCAGATACGCATCCTGAACAGGAGTCAAGGCGGTACACGCTTGTGAGGGCGATAAATGTTGACTAAACTGCATTCAACAAAAGAAAAATCTGCTCACAATAATCACTACAACGATTATTTAGGTGATCGCCGGTATGGACATCGGTATGACTGGAATGTGTGAAGGCGAGCGCAGAAAACTGGTGATCCC
>KZ345205.1:167629-179452 GCA_002352805.1 Teladorsagia circumcincta
TACTTTTCGAAAAGTATGAAACGAAGATTTGAAAGATGTCATGCGGGCTAGGGCTCATTTCTGCTGGGTATGTTTGAAGAAAATTGCCAAGTTCATAGAAGGCCATTTTTGATAATAAATGCTAACATTTGTTGGGATGGATATGGCTATGAGCTTCTGTAGTAGAGATCCCGTTTCGACCTTTCTGTTTCGAACTGGACCACAATTACTTTGTCACCATATTTATGCCGCACCCTGTAGTAATACTGTTGTCGGAGCGATTAATTTTGGCATTTTAGCAATCGAACAACTTCTCGAAGCTCATCCATCCACCCAGTAGCTTTCTTCTACAAAAATTAGCACGGCTATTCGGCACGATCAGTTGCTCCGTGTCTCTTCTTCTTCCTACTGGAAGAGCCTCCGAAATTCTCCGTTGTTCAAGCCCAGACTCGTGATCCTCATAGAGAGGCGACAAACGGCTATGTGTTCTCGTGGCTTCGTTGCCCCCACCTAATTCTTTATTGATGACTTTAGCAGAGCAGTATATTACTATGTCGGCTGCGGCCGGACAGCCGTCAGATGGACAAGACGACAAGGACAAGTCACTTCTCAAAGAAGGCGATGAGGCTCCACAAAGGCCGTTGGATATCGAGCGCCTACGACGATGCATCATTGAATTTGTGGTATGGGTCCCTTAGCAGATTAATTTCAAATTTTTAATCTTATCTCTCTCTCTCCAATTCATCGAACTTTCAGCATGAAAATTTCCTTGAAGTGGTATTTTGGCAAATGCAAACGGCAAATAAGGATTTTGACGAGATGCTCGGCGTTCAGGCTGTCGTTCTTCTGAGCAAAATGGATGAGGTTAGCTTTTGCTAGTTTCATTACATATGAATTCTGCTTCCATGTCTGACAATGGCCTAAGTTATTTTACTTAGTACCCTCCATTACCAAGCCTACATCCCTCAGAATGGGTTTCATCGCTGCTCATACGTGAGCCTTTCAAAATGAGATTCGCTCGAACTAGTCAGAGCTTATTTCTTCTGAATGGATGAGTGAATTTCTTCTCGCTTCCACTTGATCTTCACGCGTCAAGTGCGAATCTGAAGCAAAAATTTTAGCGAGATTCCAACCTTTGCGTTTGAAATTCGTGCTGTTGGAGAATGCCTAAGGGGTATTTTGAATTTCAAGAAATAAAACCCTGAATTGTTAGCCTGTTCGTTCGGTGCACCATGCATTGGGATTCATTCAAAATCGCTGGGACATTTGAGTGCCTATTTGTTCCATACGGGGACTTACGACTGTCGGCCGGTGCTTAAGCCACTTTTGGGCTCCCATCAAGGCCGTTCCAAGCCAAGAACGGTGCAGGTTTCGTGAATTCAAGCAAAATGTGTTAATGAAATCACTTACGGACTGGTTGGATTAGATTTCTTTTTTGCAGAAGGAAAGAGGTGTCTTACTCATGGAGCTCGTTACTATTGTGCACGAAGCATCCTTACAATGGAGGCAGGAGTACGAGCGTGTTGTCGACGCTATCCTTTATTATGCTCACGCCGCCGGTGTTCTTTCCATCAAGTTGGTTTTTGCTCACTACTACTCCTTTGATCATTCCACTCCCCCCCCACCCCTTCCCCCGAAATTTCTAACCTCTACGTTTTTACTCAAATCTAAGTAATTTCTTTTTCTTTGGTCAATACACGGTGTCTTTTTCGGTGATTCAATAGCGTTTAACTTTCAGTGTTAGTAGTTATAAATTCGTGATATTTTTTTTTACCGGTTCGGCTAACTTAAACGGCTGCTTTTTGACTCTTTTTCCGTAGTAGCCCCGCCCACAAGGCTTAGTCCTTTGATCTCACCTACCTCCCTATGATTTGAAGTGGCGGCGCCATACTGTAATCGACTGTGCTCTTGCCATTCGTGGCAGGATCATGGAAGAAAGTTGGAGTGGTTCGGAAACCCCTTTCTCCTGGGGATTTGCAGCCGAGCCAGGCACCGCTCTTTAATCTTCCTTGTCTCTGCCATTCGTGGCAGGACCATTGAGAAAAGTTGAAGTGGTTCGTAAACACCTTCCTCCTCGGGATTTGGAGCCGAGCCAGGCGCCGTTCTCTAATCTTCCTTCTCTCCGCTATCTGTGGCAGGGCCATAGAAGAAAGTTGAAGTAGTCCATAAACCAGGGGCTGGATTTATTCCTCCCCAGGAGCTGGGGGACGAAAATCCATCTAAATTTGCTCTGTCTTCCCAACTGGATTTTTCTATAAAGGGCCTACATTTAATGTATGTATTTTATGTAGGGCAAAGTAAACATGCACCGAAAATGAAGAAACTATATCGTTAAACCATATAAATTCAAATGGATTCTCGTCCCCTCGTCCCTTGGGGAGGATTGAATCCGGCCCCAGTGCATACATAGAATACTAAATTACTTTCTTCCATGATCCTGCCACGAATGGCAGAGACAAGGAAGTATTAAAATTTGATAGTTGATTTAGCATGTGTGTAGAAGGATTGGCTCTTACTGCGGATTTCACACTACGAACTATTATGGATCCGCAAAAGTGGATTTTCATCGAGGAAAATATCCCGCTCATGGATTACAAAGGTGTTCGAAGTTTGTTCAAGTTAGTTGATCTCAAGATATACTTTTTCTTCAGCAGCTCTAGTAATTTTTACTGGAGTGGGTATTGTAGATAGATCATTTCTAGTAAGGGAAAGGTAAAGTCAATCTGTTGAACATCTAAATGTTTAGATGTTTAATATACCAGCAATTCAACAGTATACCAGCCCAGTTATCTCCGGAGCAACGGCGACAGCTATTGCCTGCCGAACGAGTTTGTTGCTTTTTATGAAGTCTCCTATTGAGCTTCCGCTACTACAATCTTCTGAATATCCAGATTCTTCTCAAAATCTTGGACCCAGATCTCAACGTAATACCACCGATTTTCACTTTAACTGAACTCAGCCGTGGGATTCTCAAACGCGCCTATATGTTTCCTGTAAGATTTTCACATTCATTTTTCTCACGTTTGAATTACTTAGACTTTTTGGGGAGAATTTTTGATCCGTTTTAGCGACTAGCTCATCGATTATCGGAACTAATAATGTACTTCCGTGCAGTGGCCGAACTCAGCTACGTAATTGGGCGGTGCTTTCTCTTTCCTCTTCCTGCACATCCTTCCTTTACAGCTTCGGCGGCTTCGTGTCGAATAGATCACCTAACCACGCAGATTAGGTATTTTATCTCAAATTTTATAAATATAATACATATTTCCATTCTTTGTACTGCATTAAATTTTGTTGTTTTCAGTCATCGTGCACCTTATCTTCCATATAAGGCTGAATTGCGAGCGCCTCAAACATATCTTCTTTACACTGTCATAAGACAACCGCGCGGAAAGGAGGTGCTCTCGGTAATTTTTTTTGAATTCTCTGTAATTCTGGCTTTGTTCACATTGCCTCACTTCCTAGTTTAGGGTCTTCTACGTCAAGTCACGCACGGCAGAACCCAGTGGGACGAAATCCTCTCAGTATTGATAAGTGAAACCATGGCGGAGGTAGGTTTAGGGAGCGAGGCTTTTGGAGCATAATCCATTCCATTGGTGGCCCATGTATGCGTTTAGCTGCACTTGATCTCTCACCCCTTCACAATTCGAGAGATACAAACTCAGTTAGAGAATTGCTCTGAGAGCTCGATTTTATTCTGAGTCAAGAGACGGGTGTTTCCATTGTTCTGGAACTAACCCTCTGTTCGCGCTTTCTATTTCTATTTTAGAGAAAAGGGGAAAGCATAAATTTTCAGATATGAAAATTTATGCTTTCCCCTTTTCTCTAAAATATGAAAAAGATATGAGAGCAGATATGAAAATTTCTGCTCCCCTCCTTAAATTCCTTGTAGACTTTTACGATACAATAGAACTATTGCACTCGAGTCCTACTAGTGAGCTTGCTGGTATCCGTCGATCAGAGAAACCAATTCAATTCTTATAGGTTCAAAAGCTTCCTGAGGAAATCGAAATTCCTCGCTATCAGTGGGAAAATCTCATGAGTATAATTATGTATGGCATCACTCAAAAGCATATGTAAGTCCTCATCCAACTCCTTATGAGTCAACTTGATGTGATGCATACTTTTCAGAAATCTCAGCCGCCTGCTGAGCCTGCTTTCAAATGTTCTCGTAAAAACTGGATATCGAAGGGCACGTGATGAAGTGATGTGGATAATGCTACAGATAGCGGGCACATTCCAACAACATTTACAGAAGGAACAAGTAGAGGAAATGGCCAGACTCTACAACGTAGGACATCGTTTATTTGCCCTCGACGCTCCGAATTTTCTTCTGCAGTGATAGCACTCCTTGATTTCAGCTTCTGTTTAACGATGATGTCGTGTGGACGGGCGCCTCTGATCATCCGTCTCAACTTGTTCGATTTCTTGCTGCTGCTTGTATGTGGAATATACTGGATGGATCGGTGATTTTTGAGTCAGATTATTTATTCATGGTTTATCCAAAATTGTGCATCAGTTGAGGAGTGCGGCCGTTTGGAATGAAGAACTCGGGTAGGGGAAAAAGAAAATGCGACGGATCGGAAAAGTTAACTTTGCGGTCATGCTTTGTGACAATCATGTTTCCCACTGTCGTTCGATCACAAGATCGCACGATCGATAGTGTTTTCTTCACATTCGAACCGCAAAACAGTCGCAAAGTATGACCGAACGCTAAGAACGATTTCCACTTCAAAAGAACACCTGATAGGGTAGTAAACATTCTTTCCCATCACCTTCTACACGCCCGAACTGGTAACCAGGATAAGATATGGATTACATTAAGGACTCTGGTCGTGACAGCTGAAAACCTTAGGGAGTTTCCGTCGCTCTGGAGTGTGCAATAAATCGCTCCTGTGGTACTGCAGTCGCTGGCTATGGGATAGCCAGATGCTGAGTCGTAAACGGGTCGGTGGACGACAGAGAAGAAGTCGATCGCCGAGTGTGCAGCATCGAAGTTCAAAAACGGGCTTAGGAAGATGAAGCATGGAGTAGTTGCCTTCACAGTAAACAGAGGGTACCTGCAGAGGTGGTGGATAGTGGCCGGTCTCAGGAGTAAGATTGGGTGGAGGGAAGCAATTGATCAGGCGATGACTGGAGAGCGAAATTACGTGGAACATTTCATAAAAAGCACGTCTGTAGGGTGGCATACATTTTAATCCTTGCCTTCACCTTCTTTCTATGCAACGTCTCAGAAGTATTTAATTTGGGCTTCTAGGAAGGATTACCGCCACCGAGTGAATGCCTGGCCAATCAAATTGAATTTGTACGTTCTAACACAGGGCCGCCAGACGAGGCCATGCAGGCGGTCTTGGATAACGCGTGTAAGTTACGAGTAGTTTTTAGTGGCTAGATAATGCCGGGTGGATTTTTATCTCATTAGTCTGGCATTCAAAGAAGTTGTCGTATTGAAATTTAGAAAATTTTTGAAAATTTACAGTCCGACACGAATCCCCTGTGTCCCGAAATGTTCATGCGATTTTCCAACAGCGGCTGGATGGACAACCCACAGACGAACCACATTTGTTACCATATGGCCGAGCCGCGAATAATAAGCTGGATGCCTTTGACATGCAGGTCAGTGGTTTTATACTTCCTTTTCTTTTTGGCGTTCGTTTTAGTACTTTATGTCGAGTATTTTTCAAATATACTTATAGTTCCTCGATGCTTTGACACTGCGAGCCAAAATCAATCTTCTCTTGTCCACTTGCTTTGTTTCACTTCACAAAGTAGATAGACTTCCAAGTCCAGCTTGTGTTGGTGAGTTTGCATGAATCTCTTTGGTCGCTTAGTTGTTGTGTTTTATAATTACTTAATTTAATTCCGACTAGTCTCATTTAATTGCTTCTTTTTACACTGATTGGCGACCCTCATTCAGGATTGTAGGTGGAGAGGAAGTGGGGAAGCTAAGTACAAGCCTTGTTTGTATTCTCAAATTTGAATCTGGCACTAAATACACCCATGCCGTTTAAAGTTTTGGTTGTCCGAGCCTCTTCTTTAAGTGTTCTGAGCTTGCTAGGCGTCTATTCATTTTTGCAACGATATGCTCTCAAAACGCCGTAATCTTGCTTTTTCAGAAACATGCGCCAGGATCCTAACGTCCATCGAATTTGACTATGGCCTCACGAATTTCATCACCATATTGAATAGGTCCATCACTGCAGCTCTATCTCCAGCTCCTGCAGACGGACTGAGTTTGAAAGATCAGTGCTATATGTTATTGGATCTGTTATGCTACAGGTGTGTTCATTTATTCATTTTGTTCTCTTTCACCCAACAGGAGTTCATTATTTCAATGCTTAGCTTATAGAGTTGGGAAATCTATCAGTTTAGGTTGCCATCGATTCCTATGAATTTCCGAACGTCTATGTCCCATACACATGATCCTACTCCAGCTGGCCTTCGCCTTTGTATGACAATCCATAGTGCCATGGCGCAGCAGGTACAGTTCTTTGATGATTCCGGTTCTCAGTACAGTCTGCTAAGCCGTTGTGGACTTGAGCGAAAGTTCGGTCATGAACTCTTTTCAATGATGTACCAAAGCAGATTTCACTCTTTCAGCAAATCGCTACCAATTATGGTCTCTACTCTGCAATGGAGCACACCCTTATGCGTCAATGGGCTTGGAACTTGTTACCAGATACTATCAGCCTTGCTCATTTGTTTGTAGGTGAGCCCTATCGTTTCCATCTATTCATCCATCGTCACCAAAGTAGTCCTTGTTGTGTCTGTACGTATTCGACGTTGACTGCACATTTATGGGTATGTCTTTGTTTTCAGATAATGCTTTTGGAAACACATTGTTAAATTTGAACTCTTGGTTGGTTTACAATCCAATGGATAATGCAAGGGCTGGTAGACTGGTAGTGTGTCCAGAGGTAATTTTTCCTTCTTTCGCGCTGGAAGCTTCACTTTCTATTCACTCATTTGAATTTATTTTCAGATCGTTCGTATGTTGCTGATCACAATGATGAGGGCTATGAAAATAATGGGTAAGATTAGTGATTGTCTTCGTATTGCTAGTAAATTGCGGTAACTTGAGTTTTTAGATGTTTTATTCATTCTTTTGCAGATTTTTTTTGAATTGATGCGTTTAGGAATCGAAAGTGATCCAGAGCTGATGAGGATCAATCAAGTGTACACATGGGCTCCAAGTCAGGTAGTTGTGCTTCTATCATCTGACTAGTTTCTTGCAATGCTTAGTCATAATTTCTCTAACGTCTTTCATTGCATGACCGTATGCAGCTGCAGCTATAGCTCAAAAGTGTTGCAGTTAATTAAATCAGAGTCAGTGAAGACGTGCTGCTCGCGATACTCCGTTCTTCATGTGCGCGCAAATGCGATAGCTCAGTGCATGTTACCCTACAGATACATGCCTACATGTCACGTTTTATAATCTGACGGTCTACGCGAAAGTATAGAGGTATTTTTTTTGTTGAACCGCTTTTTCAGCTTTCATCCTTGCCTCTAACTGCGCAGCGTACAGCGATCACCCTTGAAGAAGACACAGCTAAAGCTGAAACCTTTCAGGTAAGATTTAGAATCTGGTGCCTCTATAACTTCCACACTCACTTCTGGGGATAGCCGAATTCAGTGATGTGATTTAGAGAGAAGTTCATACCGATTTCATGCAAATGCGTGGGCAACCAGAAATGTCTTGGATGGAATACATGTCGATGCCGTCACGGCAACCAACAATTCTCTGTGTGATTTTCCGTTATCTCATAGAAAGCCCACCGGAGCATCAGATATTGTCACCAGTGATATACCAGTAAGGTTTTTTTCTGTTCCGAAAATGATGTTTCAACTATTTTTCCCATTCCACTAGATCCCTTATGGAGCACTAGATTTTTTCACACTTCTCATATCCTTGGCTACATTTTGTTTCCAGGATTCTTGATCGGCTGACATGCAGAGAATACGTGCTAGCGGTGAATGCATTGACCGACTACATAATTTCCCAGTGCAGCGCTGAGAAGAATTCAGAGGAGTTCCTTCCAATGGTTAGTGATTGCATCTGCTTTTCCCACTTCCCTTTTTTGTATGGAGGAAAATGCGTTTTTTCCCACTAATGTATGGGGATCGCAGGGTTGTTTCGTGGAGATCTTTATGCATTTACGCCAGTTTTCCTGCAACGTTTCCTGTTTTTTTTTTTCGTAAACTGTAACCGCTACGCCCTTGTTTGCAGATGATTCGTGTGTTAAATATGATGGTTTTCCATCGTCATGTAATGACGTTCGATCGTCTGTTGCTCTCCTTAGTTCTTCATCCAGCCACTGACCATGCGAGCCAAATTGCAATGGTCATTGTTCAGGTTCGTTTGAGCAACTTGACATTTACCCGATCTAGATGGCTCTTTGTGCGGTATGAAGGGTGAAGTCCATCTCACTTTAGGCTTTACTGAACTGCTCAGAAATCAATGAAAGAATAGATTTCTATTGCCGGTTTATTCCTCGGCGAGATGTGGATGCTCCAGAACATTTCCGCCGATTAACGGAATATCATCGGGTAGGCTGAGTGGTGGACAGGCAAGTGAATACCGAGTTTGTTCATAGTCGCTTTCAGAAATTTCCTGAAATGACGTTTGCTGAAATGGCAAATCGACCTCCCATGATGGCTGAAATGATCAATCCTCGGGCGCATTATCCCATTTACTATGGAAGCCTCATAGAACGGCTGTTACCGGTTGGTGTCGACTCATCTTATGCGTTCCTTTCATTTGATTATCTTTACTCTGATGCAACAACTGTTTGGCTGAATCACCTTTGCCTTGTCTTTTGGCCTTGAGATGCGATGTCGAAAAGGCAGTAGGATTCAGGGAAATAATTCAGATTCTGGACTTCACTTTGGCACGAGCGTTAGAACTTCAAGTGGACAATATATTCTCGACGATACTCACTACTTGTGGACCGATATATAAGTTCCATCGTAAGTTAACTAGTTACTCCATATTCTACGAACGAGGTCATATCGAGTGAATCTGCATGAATTTGGTCTCTTATACACTTGGTGTCGGTATTTTTTCTATTCAGATGTTTTTTTTTATTCTTGAGATTTCAGCTTATCCGATAACGTTTCTCTATACCATTTTGTTCTGCATGCATGAGCAGCTGGGCCATCACCCAAGAGCACGACAATTTGTGCTAGCCATTTTATGTCAAGGTAACAGAATAAGTTTTTTCGATGTGAAAAGAAAATGTGAGGGCCACGATTTCCAGGAGATCAAAGTTCGTTGACTCAGTCGTTCATCAACGATAATCATCAGAGGGTATACTCGTTCGAGGAACTTGTGTACGAGTTGGCAGATCGAATTATTACATGCAGTGAATTCATCCTCACGTGAGTTCGGATTCCTCCATAATATAAATAAGCCACACATCCAATACTTGGCGTGATTTTGAAGGTTTTTTTTTGAATGTTTGAAGATATTTTGCATTATTCAGGCCTCCATCATACGTGGCTCCTGACTGGAGATTTGCAGAATACCCACCGGCTGCTCAGGCTTTATACCTTGCCTGTATTGAGCTCCTTGCCAGTCCTCACTCACCAGAGGTAAGTAAAATCTTCTGGAAGTTAACGCCTCTTTTTTGCATGAAAACTTCTTACGTGCAATGGAATCCAAAAAAGTAAAATATGGTGATGTAGCGAATACAGTTCAATCTTCTTTGTTCATGCCCTGTACCCTCAGCTTTGCTCAACCTAGAGTATCCTTACCAAAGCGCATCCTTCGTGCAACGAAATTTCCGATTTACTCTTATGCTGGAATAGAACCTGTCTGATTCGTTCGTTTTTCCAGCATATTGTACCAGCGATGATCAACTTGCTGGTGAGTTCGAGGGCACAGCCACCCCGCCCGTATTTGATGTTGAACGCGATCGCTCTCTTGCTGACGGCATTGCCAGAAGCGTACTGTCGAGTGCTGCAGAACGAATTTCTTGCTGTAATTGACAGCGGCGTTTTAGCAGGTGTGCCTATAATAGCTAGGTTCTACACGCCCTTGCATATCTGATCATTTTCCAGATATGACCTTCGAAGAGATAGTCTTCGATGAGTTTGAGGAGCGACAACTCTTACAAATGGCTAGCCGCCCTCTTATCGTGAACGTGGTTGCTCAAGCTTATTGGTATCACAGCAATTTGGTACGTTAGCGGTAGTTCGATTTTATCTGGGAGGTATTCGCAAAGAGCTCTCAGATCATTATTTTGGTAGTTTGAAATAGCTAGACTTTTTTATACTCACGACAGTATTTAGGGTTTGTTTTTCAGACGTCCTTATCAAAATTGATATCGACCTTCGCTGGAGAAGTCTGTAGTCGTGCTAATACCGAGAACGATCTTTGGTATGCACTTAGGCTTGTCGTGCCCCTACTGCAACGATGTTACGATTGGCGAGAAAAAGTGAAGCATGAAGAGGTAATATCGAGTGTGAACGCTGTTTCTTCACTTACACTTAACGCTTCAAAAACTCGTTTGTTTCGTTTCTCCGTGAATTTTTCCATTCTTCGAGGAAGACAGGAAGAAAATGGTGACTTGGGTGCAGAGAATAGGAGATGGTGAGACTAGGAAAGGAGCCACTTTGCTCATTACGCGCGTCAGCAAAGTAAACGTCGCACAGAGGAATAAGGTGGATAGATGTTCTGCGAGGAACTGTTCTTGAAATGAAACATTTTCTGGAGTTGGAGCAAGCTTAAATCCATTTCCTACTGTCTTTAAATTATGAAGTCATCCGCTATAGCGGGCAAGTTCAAAGAACCCCATCACAACTCCACTTAGTAGCACCTAGCTAATTTGTCTTCATGATCGGGTTCTAGCTAACATTTTCCTAGAGACTGTGCCCTGGCTGCGTAAGACCCCTGCTGACTTGCACTTTAGACAGCCTCGCTATGGTTTATGGATCAGTACCGCAGTGTAGGTCCATGTTGAAGGTCGCTCCGCATCCAAAGGTATTGACATGCGCTGGGGTCTATTTTGAAACATTCAATCAAAGTTTTGCAGAGTGTAACGAGAAGTCAGTAGCTGAAGGCGGTAAGCTTCGAAAGTGACTTTTTTGACCTCCCTTGTGTACACTTGCGGCTATGGCTTGTATGAAATGAGGACGATATACGGTTTCCCAGTAGTGTGGTCGATATTACGGATGTGTGTTGAATTGTGTTGATTATCATTGTTTCAGAGTCTGAAGGTGGTCAGCGTACTTTATACCAAGATCGGCGACATTACAGAGCGCTATGGGGATATTTTGCATGGAGTGAGTTTTTAGTCGCATAGATCTCTTGTAAGGCATTTTCTTCATGGAGTTATTGCCACTATCAGGATGAGCTATGCGATCTGCTTTACTACTTCAAGTACATGTTCGTTGGAGATTTCCTGAGAAAAGAAGCTGAAGCGGCGTTCCCTAGGTATGACTGTTCTCTGAGTTCTGCTTTTGAAAATCGCTGCGAAAAAAGTGCAATGCTCGAGTTACTTGGTTAAGATTTCCGCCACGGATGCGAGAACGGCTGAAGTTCTACACCTCTTTCTCATCAAACAAGGAAAAAGATGAAGATCATTGTCATTCGAAAATGAGCGCAGTGAATCGGCCAGATTTGGCGAAGATATTGAAGTCACGATCGAATGCTGCTGAACGCTCCACTGAGGCCTCAGTGAGTGGTGCTGACCACTAGATGGATGCAAGAGCTTTTATTTTTCAGTTTGAGTTTTCCATCGTTAGCAAGTGAGAATTGCTCAATATTGATCTCATATATAGTTAGGCAACTGACTTTAGTGAACTGTCTCTCGTTGAGTTAAATGTTAAATTAACAGATCATAG
>KZ345205.1:200672-211968 GCA_002352805.1 Teladorsagia circumcincta
TTAGGAAAATGAGCAACCCCTTTACGTAACGGTTTTCGAGAGATGTTTTCCTCTTTCTCTTTAGTGTCGGCCAGTTTCGCATCAATTTTTTTACATTCACGTACAAGAACCACACCGGTTTGATACTGGGTTATGCCTTCTTAATTGTTTCCTTCAGCGTGACATCACCTTTCACTTTCATATCTGACCGCTAACTGGATTAGCGTACTTTCTGTTTGTTTTCGGAGGCTGGGTGATCAACAACTCCATTGGTCATCAAATGGTTTCTTCCACTCATCTTTTTGAGCGTTTTCACAGATACTCCAGCTCTTTTACCTCACGTACTTCTTCAGTGAGTACCGTATCAGTCAGAGGTAACTTTTGGTTACTTTTGTTAACATTTCCTCTTCTCCCTAGCGTTAACCCCGCGCAGTCGCAGGGTCCGCTGTCTTTGTCAGCCATCGCCTCCTTTCTTTTCGTATTCTCGGCGTTATTGATAGTGAATAATTTTTAAATCTTATTAAACTATTATCACAAGACAGAAGATGGTTCAAGAGGTTTGAACTCACTAAGAGCTGGCTGAACATCTGGGTAAACTGGCGAAAACTCGTAAACTTGATTGCTCTCGAACTCGGTGTCCACATTGGGGAATCGAAGGACGGTCTTTGTCGTCTGGTTTACCAAGCGCATCTAAAATGAGTACTAGTAGTTAGTCATTTGACAATTAGGTAGAAAGATATACTTTGAAAGATGCAATGGTACATTCCAACGTCAATGAGGCTTTGCTCTCCATGAATCTCTTCCCATTTTCGGGCGTAATCTCATAGAGCTGAAACCCTTCCTAACCAAGGCATAGAGGCGTTGGCAAGTAGGGCCTTTGTTTACTCATAAGCGAGAATCAAAGTCTTCATCGGGGATCTTCCAGCTTTGTGAAGTCTGCGATGTCGTTACGACAGTACTGGGCTGGACTCATCACTATCTGCCCACCGGTAGGCCGAATGGAAAGGGTACAAGTCGAATACCACGATTCTACGTAAATAGGTGTCGGAGAGGACGGTACTTCTCAAAAAATAGCTATGTAAACAAAGTGATTCATCCCTTCCACGCTCAGGGCGCAGAACTCCCTCCCTATCCACGGGCTTATTCCTTCCTATCCGTACGCTAATCGAATAGTGAGCATATAGAATGGAATAAGAACAGTACCTTTTTGATATAGAATCTCTCATTGTCGTCAACTTCTCCCACACCAACCCTGAGCTTCTGCAAACTGTCGAGCATCGATCCTCTCATCTGAATAGTATAAAATAACCAAAGCAATTCATAAGCGGTGACATTTATCAAATTTTTATCACGAGAGTTATCATTTCTATCACAGCTTTTGTTCATATTCAACTAGGATATCGAATTAAATGGAACCAGTCTCTCAAAAGTTTTTCGAGTTCGGACACCATCACGGCCTCCTCGCCGAAGCGCCGTTAAGAAAGTAAGTTTTTTTTTTACAGCTTTGACAGGAACTTTTGTCCAACACTCATAAAGTTTACCTCATAAGTGTATTGTTCATCAGCGGACTCATCTGGTAGAAATTTCATTGGATAGAAATCATGTCCAGAGCAAATGCAAACTTCGGGAGTAATTTCTGGCTTTCCCTGTAATCGTTTTAGTGGACTGAAAGGACCACATACAATTTGAAACTACATTTCTCGACTCACCATCACAGACATCTCCAACAACCAATCGGATGTCTCGGCGTTGAATTTGTGCTTTTTGTTTTTCGTCGATAGTCCTTCCATATCTACAAGTGACTGAATAATTGTAGGATTCTGGGGCCCTTATGCTCAAATACTATTGGCGCCGCCACCGTAAGCATAACAAGTCCAAGGCTGAAATCGAGTTCTGCACAGCCCGAACAAACCTCTGCTCCTTCGGGGTTGGCAGCTGATTGGGACCAACAGCAGCGAATACGACAGGCCTTGGGAGGGTTTGGAGAGGACGAACGAATGCTCAATGGCACATCAATGGCGAAAAGCCAAGAAATCCGTCTGAAAAACGCGAAACGCGACACCCCTTGTGTGGCCGTGATTGGCGCTCCCGGACGGCAGCGACTAAGACAGCGGGCTTATGGACGAGTTTACCGCAACACGTTTGGTGGCTATGACAAATCATGCTCCTGTCGAGTCGCTCCAGTTGTGCCGCTGCTGGCAATACAGCTCGTCGAAATCACCAACTAAAGTAGTAGGCGGATCGCTTTTGTACAGGAGTGCTTTCGAAGTCGTGCTTGGCGACCAACGCACCTTCCATGCGCCATAGCTTCCTTTGCGGCCAAGTAACTTCTTCGTGTGGCGCTTACTCAATCTCCAATGCGTTCCCTCTTTATCGTAATCGGTCCCTTTAAAGGGTAACAGCACTTATGTTGCATATGGTGAACCCCCTTTCCTCATTGGTCATCTCAATGGGTAAAGTCACACCCTAGGATCAAATTTTGTGGTAATTTGCTAGTGCCGTTTTTTTAAGCTGTGAGGAAGTTCTATTAAATAGACGCCGATAGAGGGGGTAGTGAGGGCTGGAAAGAGAAGAAAGAATCAGCGACGTGGAGGCGTGGATACGAGCGAGAGCAGATTTGTACTGATGTCACTCCGTAAGCAGAACCTCGGCTGCTGGGTGGAGCTTCATGTACAACCCGACGCTTTTGCTTGATATTATAATTTTGTGCCCCAAAGACGGTACGACCCATATGGCGACCCTTCCGCGTTTCTCGCGCTAGGGGTTCGCTCCACACCTTATCCTGGCATGTGCTTTTAAAACACATTAGAATGGCCAAAGAAGCTATGAGTGGTGCCTTCACAAGGAATGGTGCGCTGATTGCTGAGCAGAACTTCAAAGTCATTTTACCCCTAGACCCGATCCGCCCACTGCTTCAATTAGTGATTTGGACGAGCTGTGGTGTTAGCAGCGGCACAACTGGAGCATTGACTGGAGCATAGCGTAACATGATGTCACCACATGCATTGCGGTGAACTCGTTCATACGTCCGCCCCCTTAGCCGCGACCGTTCCGGACGCCAATCAACGGCTGCACAACGGGATCCCCTTTTGCATTTTCTTGACGGATTTCTCTGCTTCTCCGGCCACTGGCGTATCATTGAGCACCCCCTTGCCCTCCATATGCTCATTCAGAGCCTAGCGTAATCGCTGCCTTCAAGGACGGGGACGACTGCTCACCTGTAAACCTAAGAACTTTGAAGTAATTTTTATTCTCGTCGAGTTCACGGATTTTGCTCTCCTTCAGTAAATACCGATATGGACAATGAGTAGATTCTCGCACTAAGGCCGAGACGGCAAGTATCTGCAATATAATTTCGTCATCTTTTATCATTTCATGAAATCTCAAACATTATGATGAAAAAAAAAACTGTCGAGTTATAGACACATTTCACAGTAACGGGACGCAGCTGTCGGAACTGATCCAACAGTGAGAAATAGACAAAAGCAGATTACGATTTGCAAGGATGCCTCGAATAAGGCTCCTTCCATGGAGCTGATCTATAGCTTTGTCCCGGCTCCGACATATTATACAGCGTGCGAATTAGGGACTAACGGTGAGGGATGATGAGGATGGAGGTCGCAGAGAAGCAGACTCCAGCGTAGAAGCAATTTTAAGGAGTGATTGGAGAAGGAGAAAGGTCTAAGGGTACTCGACAGGAGGCCGGGAAGAAGGCAGAGACGCAGACGGGTCGGTGTACGAGTCGCAGCGCGTGCTGCATGAGGTGCACGTGCCATAGTACCTTCCATTTGACTTTTCACGGAATCACTGCAGGACGCGCTGCGATTCGCCCGTCGACTCGTATGCGTTGTGCCTTCTCCCCACGCAACGGGCCTCCTGTCTTGTACCTATTGTATGCGGACGGGATCTCGCCGGATGATAATTATTCTTTCCTGTTGAAGGGATTACTTCAGTATCAATGGAGAATTATTTTGGCTCAAAGAGGTGCTGGCTAAAGACAGGAACCAAACTAATGGGCGTGAGAAAATAAATTTTCTTGAAGGTATTGGGATTCTTCACCTTAATTGAGAATTTTCTGGAAATTTACAATATGATCTTAGTGGGAATGGACTCCTAGTCAGGATCAGAGTACGTCAAGCACTCCTTGTTATGAGACTCAAGTATGTCTCCCATGTGAAAGCGAGAGGGTAGGATTGGTAGAGTATTCTTGTGTACTGTTATTGCTGCGCCTCCTTCACACCTAACTCACCCCGCTCCTGAGCCTAGCGAAAACCTAGAGCATTACATATGTATCAATAGAAATAAATCAACATACATCTCCAGCGGTTTCGACGCTGCCAACATGCTTATCCCAGATGTCCTGTAGCACTGAGAAACCTTCGAGAATGGCTTGACCTAGGAAAAACATTGTTTAGAGATAATATCACATAGGGTTGGGAAAGCAAGAATTATATTGAAGTAATTTATATGCACTGAAATTTATTTTTATAAGAAACCTTTCTCAGAGAAATCACCAATTATTTTGATGCTGTTGATACGTCCAAGATGAACACACTCGACCTTGAATGAGTACTCCTGAAACCATGTAAAATTCAAAACAGTCTTCCGTTCTTGGTCAGGTAAATTATGTTTGGCTCTGATCAAGTAATCAATAGGACTTATGCTCTATTAGCTTTGTGAATATAATATCTTATTCTGGTATAGGTCAGACTAGATCCAGGTGATTTCAAATGTGCAACAAGTGGTCTTAAAGGAGGACTCACGGAAATGAAGAAGGTCGAGTTAAGGAGAAATTGGCTAGTGGGGAGACCGGCGAACATCCTGAGGGTGCGGACAGGCACGCAACCGGCAGCGGCAGATTTGACCTCGGAGAGTTAGCAGGGCTCAATCTTGGCGAGTCCGCCTGTCTCCGCCCACCGTCTGTCTAATCACTCGCCACAGGTCTACGCGGCGAGTGATTGGATAGCGGAGAGAGCGTTATGTTGAAGAGGGCACAGCGATGGGAGTCCCATCAATGCCGAGATCAAGGCGGAAGAAAGGGGCATTTCTCTGGTTCTGAGCCGTTTTTCATGGTTCCGCTTCCTTTCTGGTACTACTTACCATCCCTACAGTAATTTGGATTGGGTTGAGTTTTCATCGTAAATTCGGCCTTTAAATAGCAATGTTCAGGCGCAGTAATTTTCTGCTCTTCATTTTTCTCGGGAGTTCCTGAAGATTCTCGAGCCAGGCGCTCTCGCAAGGTATTCCCTTCACCGAACATACTAGGTCCTGCAAGCCGGACCCGACAGACGCGTCCAACTGAGAGATACATTCACAAAAATGCTCATAGGTATGAAAATGATTGCATTAGTGGAGTGTGCCTTAGCCCGAGAAAGGTGGATGGACGGGCAAGTATAATGGTCATACCCACCTCGAGGCACAAAATTGCCAGGCAAAGTCGCTATGGCGCTAGGTTGCACGCGGGCTCTACTTACCCACCCAGGGTTCCGCTGACACACTGAAGTCCCAGGCCGAATCTGTTCTCGTTTGTATCCGTGCCATATCTTGATTCTTTTCTTCTTCCACAACATTCAGTATCTATCTCGTTGTTTGTCTCTTAGCATCCTCCACAGACTGGAGGGAAACTCATCTAAATCCCTTCGCTAAACAAGCTACTGATCACACTCAGCCTCTGAATGTGACCCCCCCCCACTTCCTAGAACCATAAATGCGACCCTTTCGTTCGATAGTGCGAACGCACGATTGACCCAGGTAGGACCTTCAATTTCAGAGGTTTTGGTTGATTCGTTTCCTTGTTCCAATTTTTACTAGCATTGTGCAACACATGTTTTCTTTGTCACCTGTTTCTTCTCGCTGTAGATCAACGGGAATACACCGCTGTCACTGAAGTCACCAACGAGTTGTGCTTGCAACCGACCGTTTTCCAGGAGGCTCATGTCACCGCCTTGCACTTTCCCTTCATAATTTTGTGCTGAAAAATGACAAGGTTCATTTTACCTAAAACCTTATTTATAACTTCAAAAACTAACTTTCTAAGGGTTGGTCTCCTGATCGAAAGATGCTGATCTCTCGAAATGCTTGTGGCTTCTTCGTACGCTTACCCGTGACATCCATCCATTTGCCGATTCTGAAGTGGAATGAGTGAGAGGAGGAGCAGCTGTACATGAATGCTGGTCGAACTGAACTGATGCATAGAAGGTGGATTGGAAAGATGGTTTCAAATGTACGCCGCGGGGAGTTGCCGCTTACGGCGAGCGGCAGAATCGTGCGATACATTTATAGCATTATTGCAGGGCAATTTTTGCGCCAGGTGGAGCGCAGCTACCGATAAACCTGTGCGTCGTGGGACTGAACTTATCTATCTTCTCAGAGTCTACAGAGCAATACCCCAAACTACCCGAAATAGGGCTGCGATTAGGAACAACACGACAGTAATTTTGGTATTTCTCCTCTCACTGTGCACCATTGGATGTGTATCTGTTCTTCTATAAACTCACTTCTGTTAGCCTCTTCTCACGCTTTTCCTCACAAGAAATCACCTTATTGAAAAGGGCTAACACAGTCGTTCCCAGGGTGAATAACAGTCAAGGAGAATCCTCGACGATACCGTGCGCTCTGCGAGAAAAGCGTCGGAAGTGAATGGATGTGCGGAGAGCACAGACGGCTCGCGCGTTGCGAAAGTGAGCGGGAGAGCATGACGGAAGGAGCGGATATCCTCCACGAATCCTTGACCAATTTTTACCCTGCTCGTTTCTCTACGGGAACATTGTTCACCGAAGGATCGAGTAACTCTCCATCTCCCCATCTTGCCCCCTCCCTCTTCCTACCTCCCAACGCCTTGCCCCCAACCCCCATTTCCTGCCACGCCTCACCTGACAGCAATTCTCTCCTCGGTATCAAGATCGCGTAACTCGATCCATTCCAAGAAATAATCCGGTTCTTCACCAGCTCCATCGGCTTCAAATCGAACTTTCAGAAGATCACCAATCGCACCGAAGTCCACCTGCAGAATGTTTCGTTTGATTTTCGGCATTTTTATTGAGCTTGATCAGCGCTGCTCGCCGCCAAACCATGTCCAACCCAATATTCACAATGATAACAAATTTGAGGAGATGTTTCTAAGGAAGTGTGGGCATTGTGAAGTAGAGTGAATATACTACATCATACAATAATTAGAAAGAAATGAGGAAAGGAGAGCTTCCAAACGCTAATACGATCCTAAACGGAATTCAAATGCACGGCGCATCCCAGAAAGTACTTGTTTCGCATCTGACACGCTTCACGCTCTTATGTTTTCCTCAAGTGTTGCCAGCCCCATTTTCACCAGTTCGTTTGATATTAGACCATATTAGCAGAGCTGATTACCTGTATCAGGGTAGTGTCAGGTACTGTAGACATGGTTTTATCGTTATTAACGTGCATCATCGAACTGCCCGTCGTACCGTAGCCGATGATGTTCAAGTTCGATGTCGTGCCACCCGTACCATCCTCCATCCCGTTGTGCAGGATGAATTCCCATCGACCTTCTAAATACAGCGCTATTTTCATTAAGGCTTCAACCAGTGTCTCACAAGTTACGCAGCGGCACTGGGAAGCTCTTTGTCGACTATATTTCAAAGTAAGGTCAAGACTTAGCGCGAAAAAGCTAATTTTTGATAGTAAAGTCATTCTTAGCTCGTATTCACTCTATTACTAGTTAATTACCCTTGGCGACTTTGTCACTAGTAGGCACTGATCAGTTTTCTGATTAGTCGCCTCTAGTCAAATTGCTTCTCTACTCTACTAATGTTTTCGTTAAACTCACGTGATGTCATCGACTCGTCAGGCACACTATTGAGGTAGTAAAAAGCTGACACCGGTAGGGTCCGCTCAATTTTGCCGTCAACCTAAAAACTAGGTTTCTCATAAAGTCGATACTTATCGATTATATGTATGAGTTTGACTCACCTGCCCACTATCGAACCATTTCGAACAATAGCACACAAATTGACGGCCATCTATCAAATTTTCAGTGATCAGCACGTAGTCGATGAAAATGCCCGCACCTTCAATAGGAAGCTCTCAGATTATCTTGGAATCATACAGAGGAAATGAAACCGGTTGGATCAATTCAGAGTGAGGAAGTAGGTAGCGATTGTCTCAAGGCTTCCATAGGTAACTGGTTTGCTTACCATGGAGGCACAGAGATAGAAAACAACTTTTGATTTCCGTGGGGTAGAAAAAAAAGGTAAGGGAAGAGGGTGCTCGAGAGCCTTGCACTAAGTGAATTTCAGCGCCGGGTTAAAACGTAGACGGACATGAAGTTGATAGCTAGTCATGTCTTTCACTGCTAACGCCGCGCACACGACGCTTCCACGGTGGCATTGCAGTCCTCATCCACTTTCCCCAACTACTTTACCAAAATCACATACCGTAACCTTCTTCTTCATGTCCGATGATGATCTGATTGATAGTGCCCAGGTCTTCACTTTCGACGTGGAACGAGTCCATATGACGTTGCCGGAATCGCGTATCGCCACTCTGCAACCATTCGGCCTAGACAGCAGGTGATCTCCAATTCTAGCAACTTAGAAATCTACTAACGCTCTTATGTGATAAGATGATATGGTAAGGAAACGGATGCTAGGAAACAAGATTCAACTTTGAGTTTCTTTTTTGCGAAAACGTTTACATTTCGATTCTAGGCACGGCATTCAAAATTTCAAAAATTGAATTCAAAGTTAGCTCCCATGAAAACCTCATACTGTTGAAATGTGAAGGAGTAGAGCTGCCAAGCGATGTCGCTGTGAAGTACTCAAAGAACGAAAACCTCTTTTCGCCCGTTCATTTAGGGATGAACGAGTTCAGTCGACGTATCAAAAAATTCAGCATTTCTATCCTCTAGAATGAGTATGGTAGCAATGATTCGATCCCCGGACTGAGGGAACTTGATTGACCTAAGGAGAATATTCGATCTGGGATGTCAGCCCCATACGGTTTAGGTAGCACACATGTACACAACATCTCCGGAAAGCTTGTGATTTGATATTTTCGAAGCAAACATTGGCCAACACTAGTTACTAGGGGACAGCATGAATATCCGGCAGAACCCTCTCTAAAATAGGGTCAACCGTCTGTTGGTACAAGTATTAAATAGGGGGTCGTACAAGGGTCTGACGAGGGCTGAGATATTGAAAAGGGGGTCGTATTTGGGAAAGTCGAATAGGGCGTGGTTGCATGAAGGGGGAGTGGGTCGTTTTTGACGACCTTGACGGAAGTCCTCGGAAGAGGAGTGGAAGGGACAACCCAACGGGATTTACAAATCCTGTTTCTTTGGACATATTTACTCCCGCCCCCTCTATTTCGGAAAGTATCAACGCTAGGGTCGACCCCCTAGTAACCGATGTCGCAGAAAGTAGGCGTTCCTGAGGATGATGCCCTATATGGCTGCTTCCGCAACACCAAACATCCGCTCTGATTTTTACCCAGATTATTTTTGTGCAATATTTCGGCTGCTATGATATTTGTATCCAAATCTATGCACAAAATGATCCTGAGCGTATTAGTTCACAGGAGAAAATCAAGAAAACGACCTACTTCCTGTTGAAGATAGAATCGTCGGCTAGTCATCTCGTCACCAAACATCTGGATGTAAAGATCCGCTTCCGTTTCAGCACTCCAGCGATTTCCGGTAGTAACCGATATCGTATACGTCATCCCCAAACAAAACAAATTATCGAGTGACTGATTTATTCCGTATTGCTTCTGTCGAAACTCACTCTCTGGCCGCTTCGGAAGAGGCGTATCAAGCCTCGGTGTTTCTGATTTCACTTGTGGAGCCTCCTCTGAAAAATTAATACGACAGCTAAAATCTTTAAAAACAACCAGAATCTTCTTCTTCTCCCTAGCGTTAGACCCGCGCAGTCGCAGGGTCCGCTTGTGAAAACGATCACAATAATTACAAGTAATTACCTTGTTAAATATTCCCTACAAGTGTCTTTCGAGAAAGTTTGAATAAAAAAGAGTGGGAATGAAAACTTATTCCGAAATCGGAGAGGTGGCCCCCAAGAGGCCACCGCGCGGCGAAGGAAGAGATGCAGATGCGGCAAGGGACGAGTCGCAGCGCGTACTGTGGCGGTTAGACGTCGGGTCCCCCCAAGAGACCCACCGCGCCGCGAAGGAAGTGACGCAGATGCGGCAAGGGACGAGTCGCAGCGCATACTGTGGCGGTTAGGCGTCAGGTTAAATAGAGAGTACCATTCTACATCCCATATCGCACAACATGCACTGCGACTAGCCGCGCGGTGGGCCTCGGGAGATATGCAAATCGGAGCATCTGTGGATCTTCGTTAGGTAACACTTATAATCAGAATGAAACCGAAATATTTTCGGAGTTGCTGTTGTATAAATTCTTCTTATAAATACTGCAGAATGCAGTGATATTGCCAAACTAATGCAAAAAAGTAAAAATCTCAACAAAATCCTTATGACTGAGTCGATCTTAAGGTGAACAGCACCTTTTTTATGCCTCACAGGAATCCTTCCCAGAAAATTCTTGCCTTCTTTGCTGATATGAATGTGTCAGTTGTGATCACTAGAGACTGTACACTAAGTTTCACGCACGAAGATCGGTTTGCAGAGAAAAACAAATCCATGAAAACACACCCTGTGGGCAGTCGAAATTAAGTCACGCAGAGCCAAAGGCGGGGCTTGGGAAGAAATACGACTTGGAGCGCAGGGTGAAAATCGCTCGAAAAAAGGGCAACGGCTCGTCGAGGATTTCCGCTCGCTCACTCACGCTCTCTCGCGCGGATATTCACACTTACCACCCTCGAGTCTTCTATGCACTCCACTCGTACATTCATTCTCGGCATTACTCTCGCGCAGTAGAGAGTCTTGGTCGAGGATTTCCTCGACCGTTGCTCACCCTGTTGCGACGTCTACGTACTAAGCGACGCAGAGAGGAATCCGTTTAAAACGATGAAATTCGGAGAAGACGGCCTTGAATTAATTTTAATTTTGGCGTTTTCTGAGTGCAGTTCAAGACAACTTAAAAATGCTTCCACCAAAAGCTTCGCTCATTTTGAATGATGTTCTTGGTTAGTGTTGCAGTAGAACCACGTCCGATAACAGTCCGTAAATGGAACTCTTACAAGGGCTCAGATTTAGTGGAGCAGTTTATACCATTTTTCGTCGCTCATTACTCATAAGGTAGATTATTTAAGAATCGAACTATTTTTGAGTAGTAGGATTCTAAGCGGAATGCTTACTTACTTAGATTACTTAGATTACTCAAACGACCCGTCCATCAGCACGGCGGTTGGCCTTGCGCGGGTCC
>KZ345206.1:43111-53144 GCA_002352805.1 Teladorsagia circumcincta
AAACAGAGGACGGGAACATGTCTCAGTTTGCAACAGCTTTATTCCAACTCAGTCCCGGCAACGTGTCCTTACCTTTAACTATAATGAGTTAGCAAATGCTCAAATATGCTGCTCTCTTCGAAGTGGGGACCGCGAATGCGAAGTCTCGGTCAGAGCGAGATGATCGAAATCAAAAACTTTGCGTGCACGGACTGCTGAAAGTTCCCCAGCAAGTGTCACTAGCGGCGAAGCCAAGCCTGCAAACATTACCTTCGGTATGCTGACGATGTTGTTCTCATGACGCTGAACATCGAGCAAGCAAAGCGAATGCTGGCAGATATCCGTTGCGCCTGTGGTAAGGTCGGTCTACAGCTGGACCTGACGAAGGCGATGTTTATGCGAAATGGACTGATACCTGATGACCCATTCACGCTCATTGCAATATCTTCGAATGCTTCAGGTACGTGTACCTAGGTAGGAAAATCTATATGACGAACTACCTAGCTTTACTGCTGCACGAGGAAAATAGTGGCATGGAGAGGTACGAGGACATCGAGGGAATAGTGAAGAAGACGGAGAACATTCGACTCCGCGATTACCTCTTCAATTCTGCAGTCCTTCCTGCTCTAACCACGCAGTAACCCTACACATGCAATTGCAGAGGGAAATTCGGCATTCCGAACCACGCAACTTTCAAAGATAAGGGACGTGCCCTTTGGACAAGGAATCAAATACTAGATAAGTTGGGCACGGCATGTGATTTTGTGATAACCGTTAGACCACAGCGATTACTGACTGGATCCCTCGTCGGTCAGCTGATCACCTGAGCGTTCGCCGGCCCGATGGTCATACTTCGTCAAAAAAGCTCTAGACAAAATGAATGAAGGAATTCGCGTCTCTTGGGCGAGGAGGATAACATTACATACGACAGGGAGGAACGGAGACGTTCTAGCGCCTGCTCAAGGAATTGGATGATCAACTGGACAGCAGGCTTCAAGAGGTAAAGGCAGAAGAGAGGTAGGTGAAGAATGTCTCAACTTGACTTTGCAGCTTGGACGTCCGTGAGTGGTTCAACCATTTCATGATGAAGATGATCGAAAACTTCTCGTCCACTACCTCCGACCACGAAAAGGGGTACTGATATGAACTCAAGAAACGCATTCGTTAGGGTAAAGGTCTTGTATTGTAGAAGCAGATTGTGCCTTTTGAAATTCGGATGCAGGACAAGTAAATCTTTCTTGGTGCAATAGCGCTTCTGGAGGCAAAGGATACTTTCCACGGAGTCAGGCTGAGACCAACCTATGATTACTAGGAAGCTCCACCTCTGACCCATCGTCATTTGACTCTATAAGAGCTTGTAATTGAAGATAGGATAGATAGTAGAGGGAGTTCTGGTACGTAAGGAAGGAGACCGTGGCCGAAGTCTGCGAAATGCTCTCAAACATAACAGTGAGGAGGCTTTCTCGAATTTGGATCCTCGAAGGTAGTAAACGGCGCTAATTGATTGCACTCAGAGTGCTCTCCTAGAAGCTTAATGGTTCTGTTTCTGTTGGCTTTATTGCGAAGAAAGGTCTTATCGATGACAAGCGGTCGTCCAAGCTTGAAATCGTCAACAAGCCTTGTATCTCTTCCTGAACTAGCGAGTGACGTACCGCACACAATATGCTTACAATACTGGGACAGATAAGCGCGCGCTGGATCTACAACGTCATCTGAGTAGACGAAGGCGCAGAGCTAATCTTCCCATGGGTCGTGTAAATATTCAAATATCCGCTAGAGCTTTCAGCCTTGCGGTTCACTGCTGATGTCGGCTGGCCGGCTGATCACATATGACGTGATGAGCCGCCGTAATTGCCGATAAATATGTGAATATGCCATGGAAAGATGGGTTAGGGCGAAACGGTGCCCCGGTAGCGTAATTTGTAACACAAAAGTGTAGTTTGTCGAAGAATGGCTCAGCGAGCCACCGCACTACCCTACGAGTGATAAATGGACCAGATAAAAGCAAGAGAGCTGCACTTGTTCTGGGTTTGAATTAGGATCCACTCTATTCGCTTCTGCCCTAACCTGACAGGATCTGATCGATGATACCGGTCTTTCTGGAGGCATAGTCAGAATGTTCAGTTGTTGAAATAGTGAAGTGGAATGTGTCCCGTTCCTGTGTTTCATCCGAGTGCTGAGCACTTTCATCAATAAGTTTTTATTTAAAATTCACTTGTTTAATGATTTCTCTAAGCTGAAATTTCACATAGTCCAGTTTCCCAGTGAGGAATTTCCTTTTTTGCATCTCTCTTCAATCTCGTTATAAAATTCGAGTCATCATCGTCATACATCGAAAATCCTTCTTCATGATTAGGATGCTGTTTTCTGACTTTTCCACATTCGGCCAGGGTTTCGCCGGCCGTGTACCATTTCTGTCCTCGCCAATTTCCTCTGTAAAAAAGGAATTCTTCGTCTAACGAACTAACTTCAAGCTCGCTGAGGAAACGACATCTTCTCTAGATAGAAAAAATCCAAAAAACACATGAGGCCCTCGTGGGCATGGCGAATTGAATTCCAAATATTAGATAAGTCTTACTGTGGATAATAGTGGCAAACGACACTTGTTTGACGATCTTCACACGTTATAATTCCACATCCCACTGACCATGTTCTGTCCCAGAAAATCTTTAAAATATTGGTTGTTGTTGTGAATAAACAATAAGCCCAGGCAATTGTCCCCGCAAAGAAACACCGTCGCAGTGAGCAGTATGGCAATAGGTGGAGCGAAAGTGATAGAAGAGCAATTAACTAGTATGGTTGAGTAGATTCCAACGCAATCCACGTTGCACTGGAGCGAATTGTTGGAGTGCGCAATTCAATCGGAACATGGTGCGGACTTCCTTTATGGGACTAAGCGTAGAGCAATCCAGTTGACGAAGTCGGGTGTCCAGGGGTGTAAGCTCAGCCCAGGAGCAGGTCAGGAAGTGATATTCTCCCCTTCCTGTACAAACCAGCAGAGGAATCCCTCTCGAAAACATTATAACTCGCATGATTCTGTACCCGTATTTTTTGAAACTTTATTTGGAATTATGCAGTCTGCTTGATTCAGGCTCAAACGGGTCTGGTACTTGCACCTGAACAGGAAACAATTGCAGCGAGATGGGCTCGCAAAAGAAAGAAAGGGAATATCCGATGAAAGAGTAAAGCCAAAAGACATGCTCACTTCCGTAATGCAGGTGTGCCAGGGCAATGAGAGACTGAGGGAAGAGAGAAGTACGAGGTAAGAAAGAGAGAGAGCGGTCGTGGTCTACCCCAAGAAATCTGGTCAAAATGTCCATGGAGAAGTAGGCTAACCTGAGTAGCATGACCAGTATCGTGACTCCATTCATTGATGTCTTGCTGAACGCCGAACTTTCGAATTTCATCCGCCCACAGAACTACGGATTCCTAAAGAATAATAGTGCGCAGTAAGGGATATATGCATGGAAATAAGGATTATTTCTCAGTAAAGTATAACACCGATTTTTCGAATTTCATCCGCTCACAAAGCTACGGATTCCTGAAGGAAAAGCACGTCTGATTGTGCGCAATTGAAAGTATTTGCAAAAAATCAAATATTTACTGTTACTGGGAGAGACGCGACTACACACTGTCGTCACTTCCACAAAAGGAAAATTATCGAGTTGATTCAAGAAAGAATTCGGGAACATTTCGGGCGCGTCACCACACCCGCTAACAAAGCTAACAGATGTGAAGTTGCCGCAGACACCTGGGGATGGTGGGGAGGGGGGCAAGAGAGCTCGTTGGTAATGCGTGCGCACACGGTGGGCGTTCATGAGACAACGTGCAACGAAGGATGGCGAATGGACAGCACAGGCGTCACAGCGCTCGACTATATCGGGTTGCCCCACGAGTTCTGTGCAACACTTTCATCTTTCAAGTTTCATATCTTGACCGATTCATATAAACCACTACCATAATCACTAATATGCATCCATTTTATCTGAGGCTCCTGAACTTTTTTGTAGGAAGCTTCACTACCAGAATGAGAAATAAGAGTTTGAGAATTTGGCGAGCTCGTTTTTTGAGTGGTTTTATTCCTTTTTCTTTCCCCAGTGGTGCTCCGAGAGCAAGGAATTGGATCGTCCGACGGAGAAGTGTGAGGGTCATTTGATGGAGATGGTAATGTGAGCCAGCCAGTCTGGCTCAAAACGTAGCTATTTCTCATTGCAATGTAAGGTCAGGTGTTCATTTCGGGAAAGAAGATTTTGAGACGGTTGAGACGGACGCTACCCGCACTGCTGCAAGCTACCTCTGAAGCTGTTCCACGATGGGATGCGCGATACCTGTCTGCATATAGCAAAGTGGTCATCAGAACGAGGTACTCAGTGAATCTAACAAATCAGCAATATCCTCCGAAGATTAAGTTTGGAATTCAGTTGAGCTAGTGGGTACTGGCTGCGATGTAGCCGTCAGGCGTATCGCGAGTTATGCCGTAGTGGGTTTATGACTCATCTCCATACCCTTCATCGTTACCCCTCGCTTTAGAGGCAGAGGTCGATCTCAGTCTCATTGATGAGGTCTCTCGAATGGTTAGAAGTGCTGGGTCCACTATTGCAGTGGTCGGCCACTTTCGCGCCTCCAAACGCGTCACAAGACGCTAGGAGCTCAGGACTTCTTTCTTCCTACTTCTAAAGGACCCATCCCCTATGTTATTACCGAGTGAGATGCTACAACATTTGAGTCTGATGTTTTACTTTGGAGGGTGTCCACTTGCTTACCGGAACCGTTGTTTCGCAGGCAACGTGCCCAGCTGGCGCGCTAGTAATCATAAAAATATCGGCGCTGCCACTCAGAATAAATGAAGGCCTTAAAACTCCTTCAATATATTGTTCTACGATATATTCTGCAAGGGTTTGAAGGGGACGTGAGATGCTCAATGGTACGCCAGCGGCTGGAAAAGCAGAAAAATCTGTCAAGAAAACACGAAACGGGACCCTTTTCTTGGCGACTGGTTTTCACCCAAAAACGGGCAACAGCTCAGAAAGCTGCCGCATGAATGCGTTCACCGCATTGCGTTCAGTGGCAGAATGCCAAACCATGCATCAGTCGAGTTGCTTCAGTTGTGAAGCTGCTGGAAACGCCGCTCGTCCAAATCACCAACTGGACTAGGGAGGGGAACGCTTTAGGGGGGGGGGAGGCGGAGTGCTTCCGAAGTCCTGCTCAGCAATCAGCGCACCTTACAACGTGAAAGTATCACCTATCGCTTCCTTGTCAGCCAAGTAACTGCTTTGGGTGGTGAACATGCTTTACTGATGCACACCCTCTTTAACGTGACCGCTGCCATTGAGGTAAATGGGGAGCAGTTTTCAAGCACCGGCGTTTTTAATTGAGAAAAACCCTGCGATATTGCAAGCTTTCCACGCTACATGTAGGAGGTCGTCGAGAAGCGGTTTGTAGGACATCGTTTAGCTACATTCACACGGAGATCCTCCTTTCAGGAACTTTCCAATGATATTAGGTTGTCTCATAATTCCTTTAGAATTTTCGTTCGAATCCAAATTTCTTTGAGTCGAACCAATGTCATGGCAAAATATGTTGAAATGTCTAAGAATGTATCTAGGCCGTCAGCTAGGAGATTTTAAGGTCAAGCTCCTATCGTAATAACTAACTAGGAATAAAATAGATCATGACAATAACCAACGATTATGCTTTACGATTCCCAAAAGGATGCTGCTGCAAGGAGGACATTAGTGGAGATCAGCGCCGTTTTCGGCTGAGTTTCTGCCATAGATCGGACACTGAACAAGGGCTTTGGCCGCAATGGCAAAGACGATACGAGCTGTGAAAATCAATCACACCCTGGGCCTCCACTCACATTCTATGAGGACCTTGTGTCATGAATTGGAAATGCACAAGGGCAATACTTTCTAAGATCAGTTGCAAACACCTAGACGAACCCGATGCACCACGCTTGCCATCTGAATGGATACGGCTGCAGCAGAATGAAGCCTCGATGAAACGCATCCACCAACCGACTACGACCGATAAGCACGTCTGACCATTTGCGGAAGCGTTCTTTTACTGCGTTCTCCTATAGTCGAAACTTTCCCTATTTGATAAGCAATGGAGATGAATCAGATCATGAGTCGTGACAACAACACGCGGCGCGCCTGATGGCTACCCCGCAGCCGGGACTCCTCAGCTCAACCAAAGCCTAAGCTCCATGTCCGGAAAATATCCTTCTTAATTTGTTAGATTGAGAGAGTATCCCGTTTCAATGACCGCTTAGCCGTATGCAGGGAAGCATTACGAATGCCATCGTGGAACATCTCACGAGGTTGGCCGCAGTAGTACGAGGGAACACTCACGAACGTCTCATGATTTCTACAAATGAATGCCGTAGTCATTTTGCAGAGATAACTCGCCGCGTTTCGAGGGAAATCGGCTGGTACCATATCCACCTCATAATCCTGACACTACTACATTGGTCTATCCCTCTCACAGCACCTTCGGGCAGCAGCCGCGAGAGAAAAAAGTCGATGAACACAACTAACTCAAGAACGACCTCGCTGAATTCTTCAACTTCTAGCTACACTCGCAATGGGAGAGAAGCAACCAGGGGTTTTCTGGCGAATGGATGCACATCAGTGATTATAATATTCTTTATATTTTTGATCAAGTGGTTTCCGAGAAAAATAAAACTTGAGATAGTGTGGAAATTCGCACAGAAATAATGAAACAACCCATTAGGATTCCATGTACTACTTTCGCTGAATCTTGGCATGTTGTGAATACGATGATCAAACCGCAGATCCTAGCACGCAAGACTCTCTACACCTTTTGGATAAACGAAAAAAGTCCTAACATGAATAGGAAGGATGAGTGCATCGCCATAACAAATGAACGCGCACTCGCGCACTCCTCGACCTAGGCGAGCCTAGACCGCCAGCGACTTCATGCCGAGGGGTCAGCTCAGAAGGCACCCAATGAAGTCAGCTGTAGTCAGTAATCCGCTTCAATGGCTGTGAGCAAAGGTACTCGTCATATTTCTTGTGAATTCAGGTGCCACTATGTATGACAGCGCCGTTGATCCTTCGTCAACGTCGGAGCCCGGCACGACGAAAAGTTTGCTGTTATGTACTATAGGCAAAATGACTTTTCTCTTTGACCCCCTACACCTTTATATGTAGAATCATATTGGTCACGTGCTGAAAGACTGTTGCCTGAAACAGTACGTTGGTAGTCCATCTATGAGCAGTAAGTGGATTCTTCCGTCTAATAATTTGGTAAAACAAAACTAGTGACTTCTATGATCTAATAAATCAATACGGTGGACATACGTTGGCTGAATACATGAACGATCGAGGACTTCCTGACGCATAAAGATTCTCGCCGATCCCTGGCCATTTCGAGTGAACCATTTGACACTGTGCCTGTCTAGCCCATCTTAAGGCGGACCTCTCCAGTGAACAGTTGTACTTCTAAAAGTAAGCTGTGCTAGATAATAGAATCTGCATCCATTCATACCCTGCGATTCCCTCGCCATGTCAGTGAACACCGAACATGGTTCATACTCGCGCTCATGACCCATCAGATCAATCCACCACACTATCTCCTATATCGCCTAGGAATGAACATCAATTTTACGCGCTTGTGATCGGTGATCATGTGACCAGCACGAATCAACACATGCCTTGTATTACCCCTGTCCAGGCTCCTGTCGATTCTGCGGGATTCAGCGGTGCGAAATTCGCAAAGTATAAAAGCCCGTTGTCGGACTTTGCACATTCAGCAAATCGCGAAGTTCGAGCATTCTCATACACACGCAGACTCTCGCCACTTTCCTAGGCTCGTGAGGGCATGAGAGCATGTTGAAGTGGACGAGGGTCTGCATGCTCATGAGAACGACTCTCGCCACTTTTTCACACTGTCTTTTGCAGGATCATAGTCGAGCCAATGCATCGTTCAAACTGCTGGACTCGCAAATCGCGAGGTGCAAGCGGCGCGCCAGTGACTTGGAAAATGCATCAGTGGCTCGAACTATGATCCTGCAAAAGACAGTATGAGGAAGACAAACAGACAGGTCAAAGGAGGTAGGATTGACGAAGCAGTGGTACTATCTATTCAAATCTCTCATCAAACTCACCAACTGATACATGCGAACAGCCGAAGGAAGCATTTGCAGTGCACTCCCTGGTGCATCTATTCTATAGTTTCCTTTGGCAACTGTAGATCGAACTTTATTGTGGAGACGTAGAAGCCTGAGCCTCATTGCGTCGGTCATGTGCCCGCCACAGTTTTCCGTGATCGTATCGCCAGAAGCTGACCCCATGTCGATGTCATCAGAAGCTCCTATTTCGTTGTTATCACCAAAAGCTGGCATGTTGTCGGTGTCACCAGATGATGGCATGTCGTTGGTGTCACCAAAAGTTGGCACGTCGTTGGTGTCTCCAGATGATGGCATATCGTTGGTGTCACCAAATGCTGGCATGTCGTTTGCGTCACCAGAGGGCATTTCGACCCAGCCCGAATCTGATCCAGACTGTTGGTATGGGTTCATATCAAACTCATATGATTCAATCCTCTTCACACCAACGCCAGAACTTCGATCGACCGTGCTCGCATCAGGATCAGAAGATGGTCTGATCAAGAGCGCTGAAACGTGATTTTGAGCGTAAGACCAAAGACTCTCAATGATGCAGAAAGAAAAGGCAGCGTTGAGGAACCATCAAAAGATTCAGCACCAGGTGAAGGGAAGCGAGTGATGTGGTGAGCACAAAAAGGTAGAGAGCATCAAATTGAAGAATGTGTTTCCAAAGGAGCAAAAACGTACGTATAAGGATGGCGGAGAGCGTGAGGACAACGGCGACGGCAACGATAACAACCTGAAACTTGAGCGGCTGGCCTCTCAAGCTCTGGTATGTTTCTTGGAACGATTCCATTGATGAGCAAGTGAAGAGAGATATTAAGGCATCCGCGACGAGTACAACTGGAGCCCACTCACTCCAATGAAGGGTCTTTATAGGAGGATAACAGATGTATACGATGTAAACATGATCAGTGGACAAGATCGATTCCTTACAACTATATCAGCAAGAGCAGTGTTCGAAATTGACCAATTGTGGAAGCACCACGAAATCGATGCTGATTCCCTCATGCACTTGGTCGCACAGCGCCCTCAACTTTTGCGGAGCCATCAGTAACTCCACAAAAATATGGCGCACTTTAAGCGCCTTCCAAAGCACTGATCGCGGTGAAAGATCAGAGACCTTCTCCAAATCGAGGAGGGCTAGGTAGCAGACGATTTTCTCGTTACTTTGCCGTCAACTGCCTAGTGAGGAGGACGGCGTTAGTTGTGGATCTTTCAAGCATGATGCGAAGTGTTCCTGGGAGGAAAGGCCCAGCTCGCTAGCCTTGGTCGACCATCCACTCATACAACTTCATGGTTTTAGCAGTTAACTTGATGCTGTGGTAGTATAGCAGTCCATCGCGTCGCCCTTCTGTTCGGGATGGGAACAACAGTACTGGCTCACCAGCATCCGGCATCCTTCCTCCGGCAGTCCAGTGGGTGGTGAACCACCTTATGTCATAATCTCATACCGCCTTCCCTGACACGATTAGCTCCCCATCGGGATCAACCGCCTTCCCAACTTTCATCTTTCCTACTTCTTGACGATTCCCAAGGACGGCTGTTCACATGCAATGGGGCCAGCCGTTGCTTCTGATTGTGAAGTGACCTCCTGGGGAAGTTCCTCGCTCAGAAACGCACTGTAATACTTTTACCATCTCCTCTTGACCTCAGCACTTTCCTGAGCATGGTGCCGTCTCTTATCTTTACACTCTTCACGACCATGATAACCTAAGTAGCTCTGTGCCGAGCTTTAGCGTCTTAGACGCCCTCTGCGTTTCCACTCAAACTCTCGTACAAGGCGTTCATTTCAGTGTACTTCGCCTTGAAGGTCTTTTGCAACCCTTGGAGACAGCGAGCTCTTGAGACCTCCGTGTCTTCTGCCAGAGCTTGTATGCTTTCTTCTTCGTCCTCATGACCTGCTGGAGTTCCTCCCTCCAG